>PVHT020000283.1:2339830-2559019 GCA_004024745.2 Catagonus wagneri | reverse complement strand
AAAAAAAAAATATTTAATGAGAAAAGTTTCTGTTTTTTAAAAAATAGGGGGAAGTATTATTTAATACCTTTTCAGAGGATATTTCTTTAATGACTACAATAATCCTTGATATTTGAAATTTTAGTAATTTTTCATAAAACAGATGCTTCCAATCAGCTTGAAGATGCTCGAGAAGAGTTATTTCTCTTAAACATTCCAACTCTCCTTTTCCATCAGTTCTTCAATCCAGGCTTTGCAGCTTTTAGTCATGCCCCTGTCCAAAGTAGAATGGTAATTGTTCTCTCCCTTTTCTTGGCTGAGAATTCTTGAGGTCTCCGTGGTATTCCTGTTCATCTTTAGACTCCATGGCTTTCATCAGGATTGCTGTCTTGAAATAAAATTAATTCAGAGTTGTTAAGTGTCAAAAACTGAGCAATCTGGGATTTTACCCTACCTACAAACTAACAGGGTGGTCATGGGTGCTACCACAATGTCATGGACACTGACAGAAGATACACAATTCTTAGGTGAAAAAGAAAGCCTGATTTCTTCTCATAGCAATAGCCAGAGCCACTTCATCACCATTTTGCTTTGGTTCCCAGAGCCCCAGTTCCCACAGGGTAATACCTGGAGAGTTGAGTGAATTTTGCATACACAGTCAATTACATTATACAGGAAGAATCCCAAGTTTAGAAAACCCAAATATTTTATAATGGATAATCATCTTGCCTGATCTTTGCACCAGAGGGGCCTTATATTTATTCTACAGGACAGTAAATAAACCTACCTTTTGCTCCAGAGGGAGACATTATCTCTGTCTTTCGAGGTTGTTTGCTATACAAATATAGTTGAAAAAACAGTACAGAATGAAGCCAGCCAGTAGTGCTTGTCCTTTCAACGTGTACTAAATGTGAAAGACCCACGGGGAATTGTCTCCAATAGTGTGAATCACTTAGGTGCAACATTTTTGCAGTGACAGGTCAAAAAGCAATAACCTGAAAATGGGAATTTCACTGGAAATGTAGTGTCTCATACAGGTGACATTTTCATATAATTGAAGTCTATGCTTGCAGGTGCCAAAATTTGAAAGGATAAATACTTATGATGGAAACATTTCAAAAATATATAACAAATTATTGTGTCATCTTAAACAGATGGTAGAAATACTATAGACATTCATAAGTGTGCAGGTATGAAATGATAATTATAACCTGTTCTAACAGATCACAATGGTTTGGGGAGCTCCAACTGGTACTTGAGTAAAAGGCTCCCAGAGAGCAAATACGACAACACTTTGGAGTAGGAATTGGCTAACCATCGAATCCATCTTGGTTGGTTAACTCCTCAGAATCAAGAGTTGTTTAAGGACAATTCTGTATGAATTAAGCCCAGGACACTGCTTCTAAGAGTGAAGAAATTCTAGGACCTTATTCCTCCTCTATGGAGTGGTGAAAAATACATTTATAATATATTAACCAATCTATGTCTTAAACATCACTAGCTTTAATTAATGAAAAACCATTACTAACACCCATTAAGTCAGACCCTCTAATTTTACCAGTGAAAACCCATTGCTAACACTGGGTGCACTAAAAAGCAAAACCTCCAGTGTGGATCCTAGTAGATACAGATGCTTATGGTGGCTCTGTCTTTTTATTAAATGCTGGAAACTGAATTGTGTTTCAGGTGAAAAAGAACTGCCCTTGGAATGTGTAATAAGACTCACCATTCTAGACATGCATACTCGCTATCTTCAAAGGCACACCCTATAAGTTAATAGGCCTCGTTATAAAGGGTTGCTGGTAATTCCATTTCACAGCTGGGGAAACAGAGGCATAGAGCGATTATTGAACTCAGGGTCAGAGGGATGGAGGAAAGGCTGACTTAACTGAGTCAGCATCCAATTTTGTTCTGTTCTGTAATTTACTGCTGGATTCTGCAGCATCTTTAATTTTTTCCCCCATATTCTGTCTCCAACAAGTAGTTTATTTCCATTATTTACTTCTTTTATGAGTCTCCTTTTCCTGCTTCCACTGGTTAGCAAATTAAAGTTCTCTGGGAGCTAAAAATCTAAATATGAGTTCTTGGAGAGTTTTGTTCTTAAGTAGCAGTTGATAGGACTGAATGAAAAGTCCTGGGACCATGTGAAAGATGCTGCCAGGATTCCTAAAGGCTGTGAAAATCTGTCCTTTCCATAAGTGGTTTTTGAATGTGTTTAATTTTAAGGTTAACAAAGGGGGGAAGGGGAGCAGGTGATGGCTGGGTTGCGCTTGATGACTCCGGCTCCATTCGGGAGCACGTTTCTGTGGTGACTGGCTGGTATTGTGTAAGGATGATTATTAATTCCAACGATCAGCAGGGCCTGAGCCAGATTAATCTCCATATGGCAGAGGGACACAAGAGATCCGAGTGTTACCATTGATACATACAGGTCCCAACCTTATCTACATGCTGGCACAGACCGTGTCAGTTTCTAATTCTTCTTTGGGAATATATCATTTGATTCATGTGAGAAAGATCAGTGAGGGAGGAGTATAAATCCTACTTTTGTTCAGCCTTCTGGGCAGTTGGAACCTGCTAATTTCTGCAATATGCCTGATATATAACAAAACAGCAACCTCTCAGATTTACAGTCTCTCCTTGGAGTCAAAATTAAGCAGGCACCCATTTATTAACATTTCAAAGAGAGAGAGACCTATGTTCTGGTAGCCCTACAAGTTTAGAGAATTTTGAGGGGTTAAAAGCCCTTCTAAATCTCTTTACCCAAGCTGTTCACTGATGTGCACGTGTAAGCATAATGTGAGCACTGGAGAGTTTGTTTCCAGTCTGCTGCCCTGGTATCTATACGGCTTATTTTTTTCACTTCAGTCAGGTCCTTGGCTGAGTGTCCTTTGAGGACACCCTTTCCCTGGCCACACTATATGAACCAGGACTCCCCCCATCCCCTTCGGGACCCTCTCACTTCCCTTCTACCATCTTTATGTACTTTCATAGACCCTATGCCCACCCACTACATATGTCTATATGTTGGCTGCCTGACTGACTTCCTACTTAGAATTTAAGCTCACTGAGAGCAAGAGCAAGGACTTTGTTTTACTCATGACTGCATCCATTCTTACAGCCTAGAACAGTTGCCTGGCTCACAGTATGCATTCAGTGAATTTCAAAAAAGGGAAATTAAATGAAATGCTTACAAAGTTTCTTCTCCTCTTTCCCATGGCAATGGAAATGGGGAAAATGTAGTTCAGATCATTGGACATTCAAAGTAAAGGACTTTAATTTGCACAGTGCTGTTGGCAAAGAATATTTCATTCAATTGGCCCTTGTCCTGAATGACTCCATGCTGTTGAATTGCACATATTTCTGTTTTCACTGGGAAGAAGCAATGAAAGTGTGTGTTAGAAAGTATTTTTTTCTTTTTTAAATGTGCAATTTGTTATCTGTAGAAGAACTAGATTATCCTTAATAGCAAGACA
Organism: Catagonus wagneri; assembly: GCA_004024745.2. Lineage (NCBI taxonomy): Eukaryota > Metazoa > Chordata > Mammalia > Artiodactyla > Tayassuidae > Catagonus > Catagonus wagneri. The sequence goes on along the minus strand of PVHT020000283.1, from coordinate 2,555,564 downwards.
TGAGTAATAAGCATTTTGATTAAGACAAGCTGGAGAAAGGCCAAAAGCTAATAATAAAAGAAAAAAATAGTGTGGCCTCCTCTAATTAAGTAAACTGACTATATAATGAGAAAAAAGTTTAAATTAGTTACCAATGGCCCCAAAATGAAGCATTAGTGATGTTTATTACTGGAAATCTGCAGAACCTAAAATTAATTATTCCATTATTTTTCCTTAAAACTTAATTTAACTAGTAGCCATAATGACACAGAAAACCTTTCAGGGAAAAAGAAAAGATTATTATGAAAAAGCCAGGTGGGATGTGACCAATACCTCCTAGATATTGCTAATGTTACCAAACACTAATATTCCAAAATATGCTGTGGTCCAGAGCCACCAACCTTAATTAAATAATCTATTTTAAGTCTGTAAAAAAGAAAACAAAATTTTTACTTGGCCAAAATGCATAGCTGAATTCTAGCTATTGAGTAGGACAAGGGCTTCCAGCCTCTTTACTTCTTTATATTTGTATCTGTGGTGTCATAGAGTCAAAGGTGAGGCAGATATTTAGACAACCTATTAGCCACAGGGCCGCCACACTTCCAAAGACCGTTGTCAAAGGTGATTTCTGAGGAGGATTCTCATTTGTCCATATTTATCCAAATTCACTTTGTTTTTCTCTCTCTTATAAAAGGTCTTCCATTACCCTTAATTTCTTGCTCAATCGTCAACACACCTAAGAGTCCTACTCCACCTCTCATCTTTATGGCCCAGTTCACTTCTGCTTCTCTCAGGAAGGTGTGCTTGGCTACTCCAGTTAAGCCTGAATTCTCACTGGCATGTAAAAATATGACGATGATGATAAATATTTGTTGAATTCTTAGAGTGTGCCAGAACTGCAGTTTACTTATGTCATCTCATGCAACCCTATAAATGCACTGTGAGGTAAATACTACCATTATCTACGTTTTTGCGCATGAGGGTTAGAAGGATTAGTTAGAGCAAATGAGACCATTTGCTCTGTAGAGGTGAGGTATGTAGTCAAAACAAGTTCCATCAGAACTTAATTCCATGCTACCATACAGTTATTGTTGTTATGTGTCTCATTTTGCCTGCCACACTAGATTGTAAGGTCATTTAAGACCGGAGACTCCCCTATATTTCTTTGGTATACAGCTTAAAGATTTTTATGATCATGAAGTGGACCTCACTTAATAGCTGCTGATTGTTTGATACCATAGTCTAAGACCATCTCCTTTTTCAGAATCCCAGAGGAGAGATATGACTGTCACTTCTTGTTGATTGTTTCCTTGTTGTCCTGTACTTGAGAGTCTCTTGAGACAGTTTCTTCACTAGCAGAGATGAGTTGTTTGATTCGCTCCAACCCGACCTAAGGTATTGCTTTCTCTCAGTGACTTAATGCCTAGGTTAGATAATGCCTGTCCCTTTATCTCTTTCTCATAGAAACTGCTTAAGATTGTTCTGGTCTGCCACAAGACTGATCTGACAGCCCATTCGGTCGTGATCAGAGCCCATTCATTGCTCTGCAATCAGTCATAGAATATCTGAGCTCAGTATGACAGAGAGGAACATCTAATTTACTCTCCCCTTATAGACAAGGAAACTTAGATTAGTTGGCCATTTATTGGTCCCTGGCTTCTTCCTCCTCACCATTCTTGAGCTGCTGCAAAAACCACAAAGAATGCTGAGTGAAAGCTTATCCTTGCCCCAGATCTAGGGTCCTATGCAAATGAAATATCTACAAAGCATGGTAATAGACTAATTTTGAGTTCTTAGAAGGCAGAAAATACTCATCGTGGACACAGGGTGGTCAGGAAAATCTTCTCAGAGGAAGAAAAAGCTGAGTTGGGGATTAAAAGTCATGAAAGATTTTGACAAGAGGAAAAGATGGAAAGAGGTTCCATACTGGAGCAGTATAGAAGGGGTAAAGTCAAACCAATTGGTTGGGAGCTCAGAGTATTTGATGGGGAGCACCTCTTGGAAGAGTGGGGAGAGCATTCCCTCTGCCGGAGATTCATGCATCCAGAGAACAAGGCTAAGAGATTTGACAAATGGAAATTATGAAAAATTTTGGGCTTCAAAGTGATGTGATAGATGTGCTTCGTGAAAATTTAACTGTGGTTTGCAAGTTGAACTTGAGTGGGATGGAACTGGAAGCAGGCCAATCAATTTAGAGGCGACTCAGGATGCTTTCGCCTCTGTTTACTTCAGAGTTCCCACACGTTAGAACGAAGTCAGTTAGGACCTGATGACTCAGAGAAATGAGATTTAATTTTTGATATGAATGTTTTACCGTTAACTGCAAGGAGGGCTTTTTATGGGGGAGGTATGCTAGACCTGAAGTTGCTTGGATTCCCCTTCCAGGAAGGACTTTATTCTCAACTGGGGAGAGTTGGATCAGCAGACAAAATCCAGCTCTCAGTGTGGTCAGGGTCTGTCTCTGTGCTTGGGAGCTACTCACAGTATGTCTTTAGTGAAGTAGCTGGTAATTTATGCCTTATGCTGATGGACAGAACTTTCTCCAGGGCTCCCAGATGGGTAAGCTGCAGCTTTGTGGAAACTGCACTGAAGTTCGTTTCTTCCCTTTCTTCAGTTCTGATTCCACTCCGTCCCTTTGACAAGTGTTAATCCATAACAAGTTTATTTCTGCAAAATTCAATCATGGCATTCATTTCTAGAGAACCCAACTTGTGACAAAAATGTGGACAAGGACACAGATCAGAAGGAGGAAGTCTATAGCTGTGTGTATGATATTGAAGCATATACTGGTGATATGTTTCTACTTTAAACTTGGGAAGTGTTTACGGTTAACAGTCTGATTGAAAAGAAGGTTGGGGAATTGCTTGAATGTGCTCTTTCACAGGTCTTATATAAGATTACTAAAATATTAACTTCCACATTGGAGAAATGGTAGTGGATAAGTAGGGTTGATGGTATGGTAGTCATCCTCAACCCTGAGTCACTTCTTGGTATTGGCATGAACTTCTTTTCCATTCCTTTAAATGATGGCAGCTGCTTTTGTTATTATTCTTTTTAAAATAAGGATGGGCTGCATCATGCTCTGTATCAAGCAACTCCCCAATTTTTGTAACTAAGAACAATGGAGGTTTAATTCTTTCACATTATAGATGCTCCGGGCAGATGTCCTGGGAATTCTTGCTTTGCCCTTGTTCCAGGACCCAGGATTTTGCAGGGCAAACTCACACTGCTAAAGATCTCTTCATCCAATTCTTTGTGCTATACCCCATGCTGGTGGCCATGGTAGAGGGAAAAAGAGGGTTCTGAAAGGTTTCACATTCAAATTAAATCCTTTACCCATTTTTTAAAGGGTTGTTTTCCAAAGAAGACACACGGATGCCCAAACAACACATGAGAAGATACTAAACATCACTAATTATTAGAGACATGCAAATCAAAATTACTATGGGTTACCACTTTACATCAGCCAGGATGCCATCACCAAAAAGTCTACAAACAATAAATCCTGGAGAGGATGTGGAGAAAAGGGAAATCTCTTACAGTGTTGGTGGGACTGTACATTGGTACAACCAGTGTGGAAAACTGTATGGAGGTTCCTCAAACAACTAAAAATATAACTACTACCATATGATCCAGAAATCCAACTCCTGGGCACCTATCCAGAAAAAAGGAAACGTAATTTGAAAAGATGCATGTACCCCAATATTCATTGCAGTACTATTTACAATAGCCAAGACATGGAAGCAACTTAAATGTCCATCAACAGAGAAATGGATAAAAAAGATGTGGTACGTATATACAGTGGAATATTACTCAGTCATAAAAAAAAATGAATGAAATGATGCCGTTGGCAGCAACATGGATGGGTATATAAACTACAATTCTAAATGAAGTTAGTTAGACAATGAAAGGCAAATATCATATGATATCACCTATATGTGTAATCTAAAATAAAAGGATACAAATGAACTTATTTGCAGAATAGGTCAAACTCACAGACTTTGAAAATATTATGCTTACAAAGGAGACAAGTGGTGGAGGGTAGGGATGGGCTAGGGGTTTGGGATTGGACTATTGCAAACAGAGGTATATGAAATGATTGGACAATGGAACCCGCTGTATAGCACAGAGAACTCTACCCAGTATTCTGTGATAATCTATATGGGAAAAGAATCTTAGGATGGATGCGTGTATATACATGACTGGGTCACTTTGCTGTACAGCAGAAATTATCACAGCCTTGTGCATTAACTATACTTCAGTAACATTTAAAAAAAACAAATTAAATGTTTTAGCTCAGAAGTGGAACACATGAATTCCAGTCACACTTACCAGGCAGAAGAATTCACATGGACTCCATCTAGGAAGTACAATCAATCCTATTTGGTGAAAACCACAGATAACTAAAAGATTTTCATTTTCTCTTTCCTTCTTTCTAATATCCTACTTACATTATTCTCCACTTAACTGCCTGAACTTTAAACCTGCCAGCATACCTATGGACACTGCTGAGGATCTTCAAATCACAGAGATGAGAATTCCCTCCCTGCCTAATAGGATTTTGTCTGTGTATGTGTGTGTGTGTTTCAGTGTGACATTCTTTACAATACAAAATGGGGTTAAAGAATACCATCTCCTTGTAGAATCAAGTTAGACGTTTGCAGAACAATACAAAATGGAGGGAGGGAGAGATTCGAGTAGAGAGGAAAAGATATAATGGAAATCCCATTTTGACATTCATTATCATGTCACTCCTCCAGCAAAATTACCTTGTATCCCTGACAAAGATGAAAGGTTGTACTCCTCCTGGTTATCAGTAACAACTCCTCGCATTAACCATTCATCTCACCACTTACACAGCCATTTATCCAAATGTATATGTAAAATTAAAAATAACTAGAAGAACTAATCCATAAGGGAGCATAGTCAGGTAAGGGGATGAAATGGGAGAGATGTTAGGGAAAAAATGAAAGATAATATTAAACCCATATTTCACAAGGCTCAGAAAAGAGATTTTTCATTAGCTCATTCCTCTCATTATCTTTCTAGAAGACATTCCAACGTTCACTTTCACAAAGCAGTTTTTAAAGGTTCAACTTCTTTCTTGCTTAACTGTAGGTTCGTATATCTAGAGAAGAATGCAGTTTTTCTGGAAATGTTCACCTTTTCCTATAATGTTGACTCTAGCAAGGGATTAGGAAAGTTAATTCTTCAAAAGGCAGTTACCTAAATACCTTCAGCATCACTGAGGGTAGAAGCATAGAGAAAATGTCTGAATTTCAGTTAGAATAATTCAGGCCAGAGAAATGAAGGTGTTTCTTGACTGAAAAGATTACTGCACACTGGACAAGTTTACAGTAATGATAACTACCATGCATTGTGTTCCTCTGCTCACTATATTTTTAACACTGGCTTGAGTGAATTATTTCTAGTCTTCACAGTGACTCCATGATGTGGGCATGCATTAGTATCTCAATGTTCAATTAACAAGGCTCAGAAAGTTTAAATAACTTGCCCAAGGCTACACAGAAAAAAAAATTAGCAAAAACAAGATGCAAACCCAGGTCTGAGAAAACCTCACCTATTTGTTGAAGTGGGTAGTGATGATGATAATGATGATATAGCAGTAATGGAAATAGATGATAATTATTGAACACATCATACATACCTGCCTCTCTCATAAGCACTATTGATGTATTAATTTGTTTAACCCTCAAAAAAATCCATTCTAATATTCTAATTAATACCCCATTTCATAGATGAAGTTGATATGAAACTGTGAGAAGTTAGGTTAGTAGTGTTAAAAATAACCAAGGCTGATTTTGATTAGTCATAACTCCCTGTCACATAGCATGAGTCAGATGTGCAGAACCATAGTTCTTGCTACTTGTTTGTCCTTCTTGCGGTCCAGTGTCAGTACCACGAACCATAGGATGTTGTGAAGGATGATCACTAAGCATGTGAACTCTGGAGCCAGACTGTCTGAGTTCTAATATAGCTGAATGGATTGGGGAAAAGTCCCTGTATCAGTTTCCTAGAGCTGCCAATGCAATTTACTGCAAACTGGCTTCAAACAACAGAAATTTATTGTCTCACATAGTTCAGAAGGCCAGAAGTCTTAATCAAGGTGTACGCAGAACTTACTGCTAAATGAAGCTGCTAGGGAAGAATCTCTCCCTGGTTTCTCTCTCGGCTTCTTGTGCTTGCTGACAGTCTTGGTCTCCTCTGACTTGCAGGCGCATGGCTTGAATTGTTGCCTCTGTCTTCGCATGGCATGCTCCATCCACATGGCCTTTGTGGCTCCAAATGTTCTTCTCCTAATAAAGACACCGGTCATTGTATATGGGGCCCATCTTGACCTGGTACGACCTCATCTTTACTTGACTGTGTGCGTAGAGGTCCTTTTTCCAGATAGGACCACATTCACGGGTTCTGGTGGACATGAATTTTGAGAGGGATGCTATTTAACCCAGTACTATACCTAAAATTATCTAAGTTATTTTCATGAGTGAAATGATGGTGAAAATTACACCTATGTCATAGGTGTGCTGTAAGACTTAATATACATGAAGAAAATGAAGAACAGAGCTTAGCACAAAGCAAATATTATCAAAGTGTTAACTATTTTAATTACATTACAAACTGCTACTCCAAAGGTACCATCTGGAGTTCCCTGGTGGCCTACTGGGTTAAAGACCCCATATTGTCACTGCTGTGGCATGGCTTCAGTCCCTGGCACAGGAATGCCTGCATGCCACAGGTGTGGCTAAAAATAAGTGAATAAATAAAAATTAAAAATAAAAGTGGATGATAACAAGCATTGGTGAGGATGTGCCAAAATCAGAACAGCAATAACAATGCTAATTAAAATGTAAAATAATGCTCTAAAAAATAAAGAACGAAAAAGAAACCTGACGGGATCAAGAATCAAGAGTTATGTGGGGGGAGTTCCCATCGTGGTGCAGTGGAAACAAATCTGACTAGGAACCATGAGGTTGTAGGTTCAATTCCTGGCCTCACTTAGTGGGTTGGGGATCTGGAGTTGCTATGAGCTGTGGTGTAGGTCACAGATGCGGCTCAGATCTGGTGTTGCTGTGGCTATTGTGTAGGCTGGCAGCTGTAGCTCCAATTAGACCCCTACCCTGTGAACTTCCATATGCCGTAGGTACGGCCCTAAAAAAGCAAAGAAAAAAAAAGAGTTCTCTTGGGCCTTATCCTGTTAAAAATAGGTATGTGCTTTGCAGCAACATGGATAGACCTAAAAATGATCATACTAATTGAAGTAAGCAAGTCAGAGAAATACAAATATAAAATGATATCACTTATATGTGGAATCTAAAAAAAAATGATACAAGTGAACTTGTTTACAAAATAGAAATAAACTCACAGACAAGGAAAACAAGTGTATGGTTACTAGAAGGATGTAGTGTGGGAGAGATAAATTAGGGGTTTTGGGATTTATACATACACACTACTATATATAAAATAGATAAACAACAAGGACCTACTGTATAGCACAGGGAACTACACTCAATATCTTATAACAACCTATAATGAAAAAATATATATAACTGAATCCCTTTGCTACACACTTTTACAACATTGTAAATCAACTATGCTTCAATAACAAATCATTATAAAAGGAGAAACCAAAAGAAGTGTTTGTATTTTCTCCTAGCCTTTGTAATTTTCTGTAAATTAATAGAGCTGATGGCTAAAACTCATGCTTACAGAACTTGTTTTCATTGCAGCAGGGCAGGCTTTGATCCCAATCAATGCAACAACAGAGTAAGATCAATATACAAGTCATTCTTTACATAGTGAGGTAAAAAATACTGGATTTTATTCCATATCATTTTGGTGGGATAGTGTTCCACTTTCCTTTCTTTTAGCTTATCATCTTTCCTCTTTTCCCTGTCAAGATTTTACATCTAGCAAGACGTATGGATTATTAAAGGGCGCTCCTCCTGCAACCCAAGTATAAGAAATTATCAGATTCATGCAGCAAATAAGTGAATTGACACAACTGTATCTTCTCCTATGAGTGATGTGAGATTTCAGTTTAGGGCTTGCTAACTCCATGGCTATGAAACAAATTAAAATAAGATTACTTGACAGTGTAGAGGTTTCTATGTTTTAAAAATAAATCCTGTGGTCAGCTGTTGAGTCCGCTCAGTATGTCTTTGTAAGCCCAATTAATGATATCACTAGATTGAAGCAATGCTTATTTTCAGTCATAGCTCTTGGAACTGGAGGGTGCCTTGGAGTATCCAGGGCCACCTATTGTTTTACCATTGAGACAATAGTTATCTGCTTGTGTTGGTAATGGTCTCTGACATATGACACTTCATTTCTCCCCTGGCCAACCCTCCCTCTGCAATTCTATTCCATTCCTAAGCTGCCCAGTTTCTAGCACCTGAATATGCAGGAGTGATTTTTAGAAGCAAAAGGTTGGTTCCACAGAAAAAAGGAAAAGCCACAAAAAAACGAAAACAAGCAAACCCCCTGCCTGTTAGTTAAACTCAATGGCCCAGTGCTATTTTTTAAGTATTTAGGTATAGCTAAACCTTGCTGAATTGCAGTTCTTTTGGCTTGACATCAATTAAATTTTTCAAGTTTAGAAAAATGGCTGTGCAAGCTCTCATTTTGCTCAAGGAGACTTTCTTTTCAATATTACTTTTGGCAGCACTTCCACAAATAATTTTAAAAATTAATTTTGCTTCACTGTAATTTTTCCTGAATTTTTAATGAATGCATATTTTGTTAGGATTTCCTCTTGACCCTAGCCAGGCACTGTGAGGGTATTGATTTGCTCATGAAGTCCTCTCAAAGAATTTGCATCCACAGTAGTCCTTCCCAGGGTAAGTAAATGGGTGTTCCACTTAGGTTCTGTCTAAAAAATTTATTGATGTGATCATAACAAGTCAAACTGAAAGTAATAGAAAAAGAAATAGAAGATAATAAAAAAGAGGCTACAATGAAATGCTCTATCTTATTTTTTTTTTTTTCCTGGGAGTATGTGCTGTTTGCTTTGAGATTAAAAAAAAAAAAAAAGGAAATTCTGCTGGGCCCTCCAAGGGTTTAATTAGAATTTAAGTCAACCTCTGAGGTTAGGACAAGTTTTGTTCTTGTCTGTCTTGGGCTCCTTGGACCATCATATCTTCATCTGTTAAATGAGGTTTTGGGGCCCAGTGACCTTTAAGTTCTTCTTGCTTTGAGATTCAGGGTTTTATCTGTCTGTAATGAAGTTGCTATTGCCCAAATAGTTTGAGGCAATTTGTGAGTCTGCTTTTTTAACTGAGCTAAAAAAAAAACCCAAAAAACAAAACAAAACAAAAATAAATAAGCAAATTTGTTTGCTTAAAAAGAAGTGGTGAGCCTTTTCCACTGGTGAGCCAGGTGCTGTATGTCTCCCATTAAACATATATTATTAAACTATATTGTAATAAATAATTTACACTGGTCTTGGAATCAAGGGATTTGGGTCCAATCTCTTGCTTTGCTATTTCCTGGGAGTCTCCTACTCTTGTGTATTTCACTTTCCTTAACTGTGAAATGAGAATAGCAATACCTTCCTTACTAGTTAGATATTTATGATGAGTCAGTGAGATTTGTGCTTGAAATTCACTTTCAAGCTATAGAGTGTTCTAAGCTGAACCTTGTGCCCTAGCGATTTCTGTATCATAAAGAACACCTGTGTCCTTTTAAGAGAGAAAATCAAATTTGATTTTGTCCCCTCAGACAAATCCTAGACACCCTTGCACTCTAATTAGCATTACACCCTGCACATATCTTACGAAATGTTTGAAAAGCCCCAGAAACATCATGCACCTACATATCTGGAGTGCTTGTATCATTCCAGTTACCTTTTCATAAACACTCTTCCCAAACCCAGATAGTTCCTAGAAAGAGATTCTGGATCATTCTTTTCCTATTCTTGGCCATCAGGGCTTGGAACTTCTTTCTGAAAATTCCTTTAGCTCTGAGATCTCCTCTCGCTGAAGAACTCCCTTAATTCTTCACATGTCTTTAAGAGAATCTCTAAGTTACTCAACTTTTGCTCCTTTATTAAATAAAAATAGTATTGAATATTACTATATACTTGGTGCTTTTAATACCAAGAGTAGAGCTGTGAACTTGCCAAAGGTCTTGTCCCCATGGGCCTCATAAATGATGAAAGAACATCATCTGAAATATCTTAGCTCCTTAGGACCTCTTGAATCAGTTCTTAGGGTACCTCAGGAAAGCACCCTTTCCATTCCTTTAAAAATACTTCTTTTAAAATCTTTCTCCTGAGAAAATTGGGAAAATCTTCTCCATAAGGAATATTCCTCCTTAGCTTTCTTTTATTCTCTGGAAGGAGCTTTCTTATAGACTCAGGAAATAGCTTTTTTTTTTTTTCAGAGTTGTGAGGTTAGCATAGTGTGGAGACCTGCTTTGCGTATATTTTCTTTATAAATTATAAATCTGATGGCCCTAGACATGGTTATCAAAATCAGGAGTAAAGCTGAGAAACAGACTCCCATATGTCAGTGAGATCACGTACATTTACCTTGCTTTATTTTATAAGCAGGTCTTCCCTGTCTGCAGACTGGCCTTGTCCAGGAACCCTTTCTGGTGACCTTGGTCTGTCATTGATGTTAGGTGGTATTGACAGATCTCTCAAAGTCAAGAGTGATGCCTGTGGTAGAAACCCACCTCACAGCTGCAATTGACAGAGCTACCACAGCTTTGAAGAACAGAGTTGGGAGTTTCATGCAGTCTAATTGCTAATCATCATCAATGCTGATTAGTCTATTGAAGGAGAGAGAATGAGTCAGAAGCTGTCACTCACTGCTGTCCAACAGGTGAGAAGACTGTGTGTTGGCAGGAATGCAGTGGAGTTTGTGTGTCTGGATGGGGCGGAAGTGACTCAGAGCCCAAATTAAGAAAGTGTAACCATCCAGCATAGCTGCATAATCTCAGCTGGCTGGATTCCTGAGCCAGCACCAGGATACTCATTGTCAACTGACATTTGGGCAAGCATCTGTTGGCTTTCGATCTCTCTCTTATCTACTCTCACAAGGTTTATTGAAATATAATTACCATGCCGTAAAATTTACCTGCTTAAGTGTGCAATTCAAGGAGTCAATAAATTTAGAGACTTGTCTGCCCATCAACTCAAACCAGTTTAGAACATTTTCATTATCCCCAAGAAATCCCAAGTGTCTGTTTGCAGTCAATACCCATTTCCACCCTTAGTCTCAAACAGCTACTAATCTACTTTCTGCCTCTATGAGTTTGCCTTTTTTGGTCATTTCATATAAATGGAATTATTCATGATTTTGTTTTTCACATTTGGCTCTTTCTATTTGGCATAGTGCTCTTGAGATCTACTCATGAATTAGTATGCATCAGTAGTTCACTCCTTTTTTTACATGAATAGTAATCCATTGTGTGGATATGCCACATTTTGTTTTTCCATTCACTCAGCAATAAGCATTTGAATGGTTTCTACTTTTCTGGTGATTAATCAGAATGTTGCTACAAATAGTTGCTTACATTTTTTCTGGTCCTCCATCCATTAATTAGAGTCTTCTGTAGTTGAGATCACTTATGTGCTAGACATTTTTTCTTATCTCTTTAGAATTCTTCCAAATAGGTGTGGCCATATATGTGTATTATACATGCACAAATGAATCTGCATAGTACTTACACACCACCTATACTTATTGCATTTCTCTGCTATCTGAACTCATTCCAAGGTGCCCTTCATTTTCCTAGAGAAGGAACAGAAAAATAAATGATCAAACTTCTCAGTGAGGCTTCGCTACTGAGAACTGGGTTGGGGAGAACGCAGGGGAAACAGTATTTTGAGTCATTACTTGCTTTTCTATGGTGGCTTGTCTTATGGAGGTGAATATACAGAAGAGAGATGATAAGGAGAGGGAAGCAGGAGGAGGGGTATGGTCATTTCCAATAAGGTTATGTAAAAGGAGGGAAAGGGAGAAGGTATGTACTATGAATTGTATGCACACAAACTGTCAGATCACCTGCTAAGTGTTTACACCCTGAAGATAGCTAGACTTGATATGTGAGAAAATTAGGGCAATAAGTGATTAGTGGAGATGTCCAAGGATATACTATTCATAATAAAGACAACATTCAAACCCATTTGTGAGTACAAAATCCAGACCTTGAAAAGGATTCTGTAATTGTTTCCCATACAATGAGGTAAATAACAGAAATGCAGGAGTTCCTATTGTGGCTCCTGTTGTGGGTTAAGGGCCCAATATCTCTGTGAGGATGTGGTTCTGATCCCTGGCCTCACTCACTGGGTTAAAGATCCAGCACTGCTGCAAGCTGCAGTGTAGGTCTCAGGTGTGGCTCGGATCTCGTGTTGCCTTGGCTGTGGTCTAGGCCTCAGTTGCAACTCCAATTTGACCCCTAGCCTGGAAACTTCCCTATGCCACAGGTGTGGTTAAAAAAGAAAAAAAGAGGAAAAGAAATCTGTATTGAAGTCTCTAGACATCTCACAAAGTTTTTAAAGATAGACTTAAAATGTTAGATAATCAGCTCCACTCTGTACCTAAGGAGAACATAAAATTCAGCTGCAAACTTGGACTGAGCTTTCTGTATTCTGAAAGGAGACACAGAAATTAAGATAAACAAGATGTAGTATCCGGCCCCAAACTGAAATGAGGTGCGTGTATGTGTGTCTACATGTGTGGGTAGTTCAATCTATCAAATCAGAAGAAGAACTGGGAATGTAAACCAGAGACTAGATTGCAAAACATCACGTTAGGGATTTTTCTTTGGGTGACTGCAACAATTATAATAATAATTACAGTTAATACGATGCTATATGTCAGTTCATGTGTTAACTTTTTATGTTTTTCTATGACAAATTTCATTCTCACAGAAAACCTATGAGGTGTTTGTATCAGAGAGTAGAGGCTAGGTTATGCTCTATGTGCTCAAATAACAAAAACAAAAAAGAGTCCCAGAATTTCAGTGACTTGAAAAATAAGTTTATTTCTTATCATGTTATATGTCCATTAAAGATAGGCAGGAGCATTTGCAAATCACTGTCTCACAGGAACCCAGGCTGACAGTGACTGCTTTTGCTACACGGCTTCAAGATTCAGACAAAGGAAAGTGAATGTCATGAATTGGGCACTGGCAATCAAAGCTTCTGCCTTGACCCATAGGACACATGTCACATCCATTCATATTTTATCCACCAAAGAAGGTCACATTGGCCATAACTAATCTCATAGAGCATAGAAATGCAATCCTATCATTTGACTAGAAATGGAGAAAGAACTGAAAGGTTTTAACGACTCTCATATTCCACCCTTATTGTCACCAGATATCTGACTCCCTTTCTTTTCTCTATGGAAAATGTTTTACTGTCTTTATAGAAAGCTCATGATAAACAAGACAGCTTAAAATTCTTTTCTAGATATGCCATCAAGTTGGAGATTTCTAGGAACTGTGCAAAGGTCTCTTCACGGTGGACCATGGCTGTGCTGTAGTCTCCCCATCAGACTCAGATATAGCTCACTTTGGACCAGACGAGTCTGACCTAATGGTACAAGATACCTTCCCTTGTATATAAAATGGAGTGTACTGGAAGAGGGACAAGATAAGAAAAATGATTCTATTAGGGAAAAGGGAAGGAAAAACACACAGAAGTCACTTTTCTAAGGTGATGCAAGGTCCTGCCATCCTGGACCTGCAGAATATCCCTTCGTAGGTACTGAAAATGCCCTCTGAGGGCTCTCAGCCCTTTGGTCTCTGTGGCCCCTGCTCGACTCTTTGGAGAGTTCTTCCATTTTTATTGTTCGCTTGGAGCACAACTCAGTTGTCCATTGGAGAATGTACCTATTTTGGGTTGAGCAGTCTTGCCACCTTACTTTCTGCCTTTAAAAGATTGGGACCACAGAGTTTTTCTTTCCTTATTTATTTATTTTTCATTTTAGGGCTGCCCCTGGGGTATATGGAAGTTCCCAGGCAAGGTGTTGAATCAGAGCTGCAGCTGCCAGCTTATGCCACAGCCACAGCAATACAGGATCTGTGCTACCTCCATGACCTACATCACAGATTGTGGCAATGCCGGGTCTTTAATCCACTGATCAATGCTTGGAATTGAACCCTTGTCCTCACAGGCCCTATGTCTGGTTCTTAACCTAATGAGCTTCAATGGGAACTCCCAAAGAGTTATTTTAAGTTTTGTACAGACACATGACTTTCTCTCTTAAAAGCTCATGATGGGAAAAGGACAAGACTGCAGTGGCCACACTGAAGTTATGAAATCTCCCTAAATCCAGTCATGGAAAACAGGAGAACAGTTCACAAAACCAAAGAATCAAGGAAAGCTTGTACAGAATTCTAGCTTACGGGGTGCAATTGAGTGGGGATAGGAATCTGACAAGACCTGTGTGCTATCCTGCAACTGTGCAGGAGTAGATGAAGAGATCTAAAAGTGATCTAAAATGGCTCTGAGAAGAGAGACCCCCCCAAGTCAGCCAGCAAGTGCTCACCTCCTTAAAAATGTCCCCCAACACTTTGAAAAGCTGTGTAGGTTGGTATGAGAATAGAATCAAAATTTGGAGCTGGTTGGAAAATTTATGAGTCAGAACAAATGGGTGGCAGTTAGTTCAGGTGGAGCTGAAGTCGTCTGAGCCCTATGAACTCTTTTTTTTTTTTTTTAAGCAGTTTTATTGAGATATAATTCATGTACCATATAATTCACTTTATTTTATTTTATTTATGACTGTACCTGTAGTATGTGGAAGTTCCTGGAATAGGGGTTGAATTGGAGTTGCAGGTGCAGGCCTACACCATAGACACAGCAACACTGAATCAGAGCTGCTTCTGCGACCTACACTGCGGCTCATTGGAACACCAGATCCTTAACCCACTAAGCGAGGCCAAGGTTCAAACCCACATCTTCATGGACACTACGTCTGGTTCTCAGCTCACAGAGCCACAATGGGAAGTCCGCCATCACTTTAAAGTGTACAATTCCATTTTTTTAAAATGTATTGTCAGAGTTGTGAACCATCACCACAAGCAATTTTAGAACATTTTCGTCACAGTAAACAGAAAAATCATAACCATTAATAGTCATTCCCCATATCCTTCTAACTCCCCCAGGCCGAGGAAAGAAATGATCTTCTTCCATTCCCTATAGATTTATCTATTCTGAATATTTCATATGAAAAGAATCACACAATATGTGGTCTTTTGACTGACTTCTTTCACTTAGCATGATGATGCCAATGTTCATTTGTGTTGTAGCCTATATTAGTATTTCATTCTTTTTATTGTTGGATGAGATTTTATTATATGGATAAGGCATACTTTATCTATTCATCAGTTTATGGCTATTTGGGCTTTTACCACTTTTTGGTTACTATGAAAAATGCTGCCATGAACATCCATTTACAAGGTTTTGTGTGGACATAGGTTTTCATTTACCTCAGATATATCTGAGTGGAATTGCTGAATCAATGGCAATACAGTGTTTAAATTTTAGAGGAACTGTCGAACTGTTTTCCAGAGTAGATATACCATTTCACATTTGAAGTAATAATATATACTGTTCCTATGTCTATACATCCTTATCAAAAGTTGTTAGTATCTTTTTCTTGCAGCCATTTTAGTGGCCATGAAGTAGTATCTCACTGTGCTTTTAATTTGCAGTTACCTGCTGGCTAATGATATTTGTGGGATTTTGACAATTTGTATATCTTCCTTTGAGAAATGTTTATTTGAATCTGTGGTCTTTTCTTTCTTTTATTTCCCCATAGTTATTGTCCTTTATTGTTTTAAGGGTTTTTTTGGATGAGAATAACATTTATTTTTAAAAATTTTTATTATAGTTGATTTACAATGTTGTGTCAATTTCTGCTGTACAACAAAGTGACCCAGTCATATACACACACACACATATATCTATATATTCCCTTTTTCATATTTTCTTCCATCGTGATCTATCCCAAGAGATTGGGTATAGTTCCTTGTGTTGTATAATAGAACCTCATTGCTTATTCATTCTAAATAGAATAGTTTGCATCTACTAACGCCAAACTCCTAGTCAGTCCCACTATTATCTATTCTTAATAGAATTGTCTTATTATTATTGTGTCGAAAGAATTCTTTATATATTCTAGATACAAGTCCCATATGAAATATGTGAATTGTAAACATTTTACTCCATTCTGTGGACTTTCTTTTTACTTTCCAATAGAAGCTCTAGAAGTGTAAAAGTTATAATATTGACAAAATTCAATTCATCTATTTTTAAATTTTGTTCATTATACTTTTGTTGTCATATCCAGCAAACTATTACCTAATCTACCTTTGTGAAGATTTGCTTCTCTATTTTCTTCTAAGGGTTTTAAATCTGTAGCTCTTATATTAGGTATGTGAGCCTTCTAGAGTAAATTTTTGCACATGCTATAAGATAGGAGGTCCATATTTACAAAAATTTTTTGGCATATGGATTTTCAGTTATACTGGCTCCATTTGTTGAGACTATTTTATTCGGTTGAATCGTTTTGGCCTCTATTTAAAAAAATCAATTTATCATAAATATCTGAAAAATTAATTCTGTGTCATTTAGACACATCTCTTCTTTTGGAGAAACAGGCTCTCTTGAACTTACTGCACATTCTGCAGTTAAGTTTTGAAGTTAGGATGTATAAATTGTTCAATAGTGTCCTACTTTTTCAACTTTACTTTGACCGTTCTTACATTTCCATATGTCATTTGAGAATAACTT
This sequence comes from Catagonus wagneri, assembly GCA_004024745.2. Classification (NCBI taxonomy): domain Eukaryota; kingdom Metazoa; phylum Chordata; class Mammalia; order Artiodactyla; family Tayassuidae; genus Catagonus; species Catagonus wagneri. The sequence goes on along the minus strand of PVHT020000283.1, from coordinate 2,538,814 downwards.
GTCAATTTCTACCCAAAATTTGGCTGGGATTTTAGTAGAGATTTTATTGACTCATCAGTTTGAGGATATTGCCATTTTAATGATATTAAGTCTCTGATTCAGGAATATAAATATTTCTATTTATTTAGGTATTCTTTAATTACTATCAGTGATGTTTTGTCATTTTCAGAGTTTAAGCTTTGCACTTTGTTAAATTTCCTAGTATTCTAGTATTATATTGTTATAAATGGAATTGTATTATTTTTGTATTATTCATTGCTAATATAGAGAAATACACTTGATTTTATATTTTGAAAGTGTACCCTGGAACTTTGCAAAACTCACTAGTTCTAATAGTTTTTTGTGAATTTGTTACCATATTCTATATAGAAGATCATGTGAGAGCATGAAAATATAATTTCTTCCCTTCTAATTGGATGCTTCTTATTTCATTTTCTTGCTTAATTGCTCTTGCTAGAACCTGTAGTACAAATTGAATAGAAATGCAGAGAGGGAGTTCCTGCTGTGGCTCAGCAGTAACAAAATGGACTAGTATCCATGAGAATGCAGGTTTGATCCCTGGCCTTGCTTAGTGGGTTAAGGATCTGGCATGCCACAAGCTGTGATGTAGGTCACACATGAAGCTCAGATCTGACGTTGCTAGTGGCGGTGGTGTAGGGTGGCAGTTAAAGCTCTGATTTGACCCCTAACCTGGGAACTTCCATATGCTGCAGATGCAGCCCTAAAAAGACCAAAAAAAAAAGGGGGGGGGCAGAGACTAGAAATATGTGTCTTATTTTTTTGTAGGGAAAGCACTCATTCTTTGATCAGTCTAAAATGCTTGCTGTGGGTATTTCACAGATGCTCTTTATCATGTGAGAATGTGCCCTTCTAATCCTACTTATTGAATGTTTTTAAAGAAAGGGTGTCATGTATTGTTTTTTCCCAAATGCTTCTTCTTTGTTGACTTAATCACATTTTTTTATTCTATTGATATGCTGCATTGCATTAATTAAATTTCAGATATTAAACCAACCTTGTATTTCTGGGATAATCCTACTTTCTTATGCTGTATTTCTTTTCTTTCTTTCCCTTTCCTTCCTCCCTTCCTTCCTTCCTTCCTTCCTTCCCTCCTTTCTTTCTTTTAAATGGTGTTGTATTCGGTTTGCTAGTATTTTGTCGAGGATAATTTTTTATACACTTTATTTTATTTTTTAATGATTTTTATTTTTCCATTATTGTTGGCTTACAGTGTTCTGTCAATTTCTACTGTACAGCATAATGGAGGATATTATAAAATAAAATTTTATGTAGAAAATGAGTATGATCTGTAGAAAAATGATAACCTTATAATCTAGAGATATTTTGACTCATTTCAGCCAAGTATTCCCTCTGTTTACTATATTTGCATAATTGGGATTATGCCTATAAGATTTTTAAGAATCTGAATATGTTTCCTCAACTATAAAAAAGCATTAAATATTCCCTTACCTAGGAAGCGAATTATGCTTGTCTTTTTCTTTGACTTTTTAAAATGTTTTTACTTTTTCCTTTATACTTGATTTACAGTGTAAATTTCTACTGCACAGCAAAGTGACTCAGTCATTTTTTCTCACATTATCCTCCATGATGTGCCATCACAAGTGACTGGATATAGTTCCCTGTGCTTTACAGCAGAATTTAATTGCTTATCCACTCAAAATGCAATAGTTTGCAACTACTAACCCTAGATTCCCAGTCCATCCCCATCCCTTCCCCCACCCCAGCAACCAGAAGTTTGTTCTCCAAGTCCAAGAGTTTCTTTTCTGTGGAAAGGTTCATTTGTGCTGAATATTAGGTTCCAGATATAATGGATATCATATGGCATTTGTCTTTTGCTTTTTGACTGACCTCACTTAGTGTGAGGATCTGTAGTTCCATCCATCTTGTGGCAAATGGCATTATTATTATTTTTTTTAGGGCTGAGTAGTATTCCATTGTGTATAGATAACACTTTTAATCCATTTATCTGTCAATGGACATTTAGGTGTCTTCCATGTCTTGGTTATTGTGAATACTACTGCAGTGAACATAGGGGTGATGTGTTCTTTTCAAGGAAAGTTTTTTCTGGATATATGCCAAAGGTGGGATTGCTGAGTCATATGGTAGTTTTATAGTTACTTCTCTGAGGGGCCTCCATACTGTTTTCTATAGCGGTTGCACCAAATTTACATTCCCATCAACAGTGTAGGAGGGTTCTCTTTTCACCACACCTTCTCTAGCATTTGCTATTTGTGGATTTATTAATGATGGCCATTCTGACAGTTGTGAGGGGTGGTACCTCACAGTAGTTTTGATTTGTATTTCTCTAATAATCAGTGATGTCAAGCATTTTTTTCATGTGCTTTTGGCCATCTGTACATCTTCTTTGGAGAAATGTGTATTCAGGTGTTTTGACCGTTTTTCAATTTGGTTGTTTTTTTTTTTTTTTTTGCTGTTGAGTTGTATAAGTTTGTATATTTTAGAGACTGCATCATTTGAAACTATTTTCTCCCATTCTGTAGGTTGTCTTTTTGTTTGTTTTTTATGCTTTCCTTCACTGTGCAAAACCTTGTCAGTTTTATTATGTCCCATTGGTTTATTTTAGCTTTTATTTCTGTTGTATTGGGAGACCGACCTATGAAAACAATTGTACAGCTGATGTCAGAGAATGTTTTGCCTATGTTCTCTTCTAGAAGTTTGATGGTGTCTTGTATCACGTTTGTCTTAAGCCATTTGGAGTTTATTTTGTGCATGGTGCAAGAATGTGTTCCAGTTTCATAGGTTTACATGAGGCTGTCCTGTTTTCCCAGGACCACTTGCAGAAGGGACTTTTTCCCACTTTATATTCTTGCCTCATTTGTTGAAGATGAATCTAGGTTTATTTTTGTGTTCTCTATTCTGTTCCATTGATCTGTATGTCAGTTTTGGTACCAGTACCACACTGTCTTGATTACTATAACTTTGCAATATTGCCTGAGGTCTGGGAGAGTTATGCCTCCTGCTTGGTTTTTGCTCCTCAGAATTGCTTTGTCAATTCTCAGTCTTTTGTGGTTCTGTATAAATTTTTGGATTGTTTGTTTCAGTTCTGTGAAAAATGTCATGGGTAATTTGATAGGGATTGCACTGAATCTGTAGATTGTTTTGGGTAGTATGGCCATTTTCATGATGTTAATTCTTCCAACCCAGGAGCATGGAATATCTTTCCATTTCTTTGAATCCTCTTTAATTTCCTTGATTAATGTTTTGTAGTTCTCAGCATAGAGGTCGTTAACCTCCTTGGTCAGGTATATTCTTAGGTATTTTTTGGGGGATTCAATTTTAAAAGGTATTGTATTTTTGTATTCCTTTTCTAATATTTCATTGTTAGTATACAGAAATGCAGCCGATTTCTGAATGTTAATCTTGTATTCTGCTACTTTGCTGAATTTGTTGATCAGTTTGTGTAGTTTTTGTGTGGAGTCCTTAGGGTTTTCTCTATATAGTATCATGTCATCTGCATACAGTGGCAGTTTTACCTCTTCTCTTCCAATTTGGATGCCTTTTATTTCTTTTGTTTGCCTGACTGCTGTGAATAGGACTTCCAATATTATGTTGAATAAAAGTGATGAGGGTGGGCATCTTTGTCTTGTTCCAGACTTTAGTGGGAAGGCTTTCAGCTTTTCTTCATTTAGTATTATATTTGCTGTGGGTTTGTCATAAATTGTTTTTATTATGTTAAGCTACATTCCTTCTATACCCACTTTGGTAAGAGTTGTTATCATGAGTGGATGTTGGACTTTGTCAAATACTTTTTCTGCATTTATTGAGATGATCATGTGGTTTTTGACTTTTCTTTTGTTAATGTGGTATATGACGTGTGTGTTGAAGCATCCCTTTGAACCTGGGATGAATTGCATCTGTTCGTGGTGTATGATCTTTTTTATGTTGTTGGATTCAGTTGGCTAAAATTTTGTTGAGAATTTTTGTGTCTATATTCATGAAAGATATTGGCCTATAATTTTCTTTTCTGGTAGCATCTTTGTCTTGTTTTCTTGTTAGGGTAATGGCGAATTCATAGAATTTCTTTGAGAGTGTTCCTTCTTCAACCTTTTGGAAAATTTACAGATGTTGGGTATATGTTCTTATTTGTATGTTGGTATATTTCTCCTGTGAAGCCATCTGTTCCTGGACTTTTGTTTGTAGAGACTATTTTTATTACACGTTCAATTTCATTTCTAGTGATCAGTCTGTTCAGTTGATCTATTTCTTCTTGATTCAGTTTTGGTGAGCTGTATGTCTCTAGAAAGTTGTCCATTTCTTTTAGGTTTTCAGATTTGTTGGTAGTTGTTCATTGTATCTTATGCTTTTTTATATTTTTACAGTATCCATTGAGATTTCTCCCTTTTCATTTCTTATTTTATTTATTTAGATTTTTCTATCATCTTCTTGGTGGCTCTTGCCAGAAGATTGTCAGTTTTGTTTACCCTTTGAAAGAACCAGATCTTAGTTTTATTGATTCTTTTCTATTGTTTTCTGGTCTCTATTTTATTGATTTCCTCTTTGACCTTTATGATTTCCTTCCTTCTGCCGACTCTGTTTGTTCTTCTTTTTCTGATTCATTTAGAAGGTGGTGAAGTTTTCAATTTGAGTTTTCTCTTCTTTTTTGAGGAAGGCCTGTACTGCTATGAACTTCCCTCTAACCACTGCTTTTGTGGCATTGTATAGATTTTGAATGGTGTGTCTTCATTATCGTGTGTCTCCAGATATCTTTTAATTTCCTTTTTGATTTCCACATTGTCCCACCATTTCTTTTAGTGAATGTGGTTTAGTGTCCATGTAGTAAGTTTTTTCTCATTTCTTGTGGTTGAATTCTAGTTTCATGCCACTCTGATCATACAAGATATTGGAAATAATTTCTAAACTCTTAAATTTGTTGAGATTAGTTTTGTGCCCCAATATGTGGTCAGTCCTTGAGAACGTTCCATGTGCACTAGAGAAGAATGTATATTCTGATTTTTTTGGATGTAATGTCCTGAAAATGTCAATTAAGTCTAACTTATCTATTGTGTCATTTAGGTTCTCTGTTGCATCATTGATTTTTCTGTTTAGAGGATCTGTGCACTGATGTGAGTGTTATGTAAAAGTTTCCTACTATGATTGTATGTCCATCAATTTCTCTTTTTATGTCCATTAGTATTTGTTGTAGGTATCTGTGTGCTCCTATATCAGGGACATATATATTGACGATTGTTATATCCTCTTCTTGAATGGATTATTTTATCATTAAATAGACCTTCTTTGTTTTTCTTTATGGCCTTCATTTTAAAGTCTACTTTGTCTGATAGGAGTATTGCAACTCCTGCTTTCCTGTCTTGTTCATTCAAATGAAATGTCTTTTCCCATGCCCTCACTTTCAATATGTATGTGTCCTTTGCCCTAAGGTGAGTCTCTTGTAGACAGCATATTGTAGGCTCTTGTTTTTTATCCAATCTCCCACTCTACATATTTTAATTGTACCATTCAGTCCATCGACATTTAAGATAATTATTGTTAAACATGTATTTATTGCCATTTTTAAACCTTGTTTTCTAGGTGATTCTGCATTTCTCCTTTGTTGCTTTTTTTTTGGTTGGATGATTTCCTTTTATGCTCATGTACTTTTCTTTTTAGTTTTTGTGAATGTAATGTCTGGTTTTGATTTCTGTTTGCCCTGTTTTTTAAGTATGTTAACCCCTTACTACATTTGCTTGCTTTACCCTGATAGTCATATAGGCTCAAACACATTTAAAAAAATGAGTCTAGATTTTCTTACTTTCTTTCCCTACATTCTATGATTTTTGAAGTCCTTTTTTAACATCTTCATGTTTGTCCTTTTGCTGTTCCTTGTGTTTATGATCCCTTGTTTCCCCCGTTTTCCTTTTAGATCTGTATCCTGGCTTATTTAAGTTACTGCTTTCCAATTTTGATTTCCTCCATCCTATTTCTTCTTACTTCTTTTTTATTGAGAGGAGCCGTATCAGTGTTTCTTTTAGTGTGGGTTTAATATTGCTGTACTCTTAATTTTTGTTTGTTGGAGAAATTCTTTATTTTTCCTTCTATTTTAAATGATATTGTTGTTGGGTGGGGTATTCTAGGCTGCAAATTTTTCCCTTTTACAAATTTGAACATATCTTGCCACTCTCTTCTGGCCTATAGTGTTTCTGTAGTGAAATCAGCTGATAGCCTTATGGGAGTTCCCTTAAAATTAATGCTTTGTGTTTCTCTTGCTGACTTTAGAATCCTCTCTTTAATTTTTTCCATTTTTATTATAATATGTGTTGGTGTGAGCCATTTGGGTTCAACTTGTTTGGGGTCCTCTGTGCTTCCTGTATCTTGATATCAGTTTCCTTTAGATTTGGAAAGTTTTCAGCCATAATTTCTTTCAAATATGTTTTTTATCCCCTTTTCTTTTTCTTCTTCTGGAATCCCTATTAGGCATAGACTGGCCTGCTTTATATTATTCCACAGATCTCTTATATTGCTTTCATGTTTTTTCATTTGGTTTACTGTTCCCTGTCCTGATTGGGTCATTTCCATTATCCTATCTTCCAAGTCACTAATTCGTTCCTCTGCATTATTCATTCTGCTCTTTAGTGCCTTTAACTCAGTTTGCATCTCTACAAATGAATTTTCTAATTTTTCTTGGTTCCTTCTTGTATTTTCTATTTCTTTTTCTAAAGTAATCTGCATTACTGTTTATATACACTCTTGATTCCTTCATATTCACCCTTAATTTACTTCATATTTTCACTGTCTCCCTTTTGAACTCAGTTTCTGACTGCAGATGTGTCTTATTTTTTGCTGTTTCAGGTAAATTCTTCTGTTCTTTTAACTGGGAATGTTTCCTGAGCGTCTTCATTTTGCTTATATTTTTCTTTTTCTGTGAGTTTAGTGAAACCAACTATGGTAGTCTTGGAGGGCTATTTCTATGCAAGAGTGGCCTTTTGTGTTTCACGGCGGGTTACTGTTTATTTTTGGTGTGGGAGTTGGGGTGTTTGCTGTCTCTTTTTTCACTGTGAGCTGTATATCCCCTTGATATTGTGCTGAATGTGTTTCCAGGGAGAAGGAGGCAATGGGCAGGGCTGGTAGACAGTCCTGGTTGCTGGGCTCTGGACAGTAGCAAGGACCTGCAGGAAAGTGGCAAAAATTACTTCTTGTCGCAGGGCCCTGGGAAGTGGTAATGAGCCTCACACAGATTTATGCAGTGCCCAGATTATTTAGCAGTGTCAGTGGCAGGGTATGTGAGTTCCCAGGGGAGTGAGAGCAACACTGAGTGGTTTTGGTCACAGTACCCTCCTCTGTGGTGTACTCTGAGGTGATTGGGGCTGCAAGTGGTGCATGCTCACAGACCCCTAGTAGTGGTGGGCCACGCCCCACTCTGGACTCAGAAATAACTGTGGTGGTTTGCCCCTGCCACCTCTAGACCAAGCAAGAAGCCCCCTGTCCTGCTTAGCCCATGAAGGAGTTGCTACAGAGGCTGTTCCTAGTTGCAGAGTCCTGGGAAATAACAGTGATCAAGTGTTCACACTGCCCACATTATTTGGCAGTGGCAGCAGCAGGGCAGGTGTGTTCCCAGGGTAGTGAGAGCATCAATAGGTGGTGCTCAGTTGCAGTGCCCTCTTTTTTTTGCTGACCTCTGAGTTGACTGGGGCTGCAGATGGAGCCTCTTCACAGACTCCTAATGGTGGTGGGCCACACTTCCCTCTAGTTTCTGAGATGACTGCTCTGGTTCATTCCCACCACCTGGAGATCACTCAGGAAGCACCACATTATGCTTAGCCCCCTGCTGCCCTTAGCCCACACAAGAGGTGCCTGGCCACCCATACATAGCCCATATAGGTGGTGCCTGGTCTCCTGCAGCCTGAGCAAATGGCCTCCCACCACCTGTAGCCTGCGCCAGAGGTTCCCCACCCTCTGAGAGCCCGCAAGTGTGTAGGGAAAGAGATTCCTATGGTGGTCCGCCCTCCTCCTCTCACCCTCCCGGACAAGGCACCTTACTTCTGCAGGCCCAGACCATCTTCTGGGTTACCTTGACTGTAATGTTCTGCTCCCCAGCCTGTGGCACACTGCCCCCCAGTGCCTCAGGCTGTCTTCACATAGTCAACCCTAATTCTTTCCACAGAATTGACCTCTGGAGTCTGAGTCTCAGCTGAGTCCAAGCCTCTCAGGCTGTGGTGTCTGGGGCAGTGGTGCAGATGATCTGTGCAGGTCTCACTCTGCTTTGCCCACCTCAGTCCAGCTCCTACACTTTTCTTGGTGACTTTGAGGTCCCTGAATCTCAGCTGATCTCCTCATTGGTTAGATTGCTTCCCAGGGTGTGGGTTCCTTTTCTTTTTCACAGCTCGCTCTCAGAGTGCTGATCCTGTCTTGATTCTCTCTCTCTCTCTTTTTTTTTTTTTTTACTTTTTTTCTACCCAGTTATATGAAGGGTTTCTCGGCTTTTTTGGAGGTTTAAGTTTTCCTGCCAATATTCAGTAGATATTCTGTGCAAATAGTTCTACATATAGATGTGTTTGTGGGATAAGGTGTACATGACTTCTTAATCCTCCACCATTTTGATCCTTCTCCAAGTTTTTGTGTATATATTTATGAGAAGTATTGGTCTATACTTTTCTTGTTTTACTTTTCTCTGTTTTTTTGGTATCAGTGTAATACTAACCTCATAAAATAAGTTGAGATGTTCTCCCTTTTATTCTATTTTTTAAGAAGATTTTTGTCAAATGTTCTACAAGAGTCAGTATTAAATTTTAGTTAAAATTTACATCAAATTTACCAGTAAAATAATCTGAGCCTGGGTTTTCCCTCATGGATAATGTTTTTGATTGTTAATTCAATCTCTCATTGTCTTTCCAGATTTTATAAGTTTTCTTGAGACAATTTTGATACATTTTACTTTGGGGGAATTTATCTATTTCATCTAAGTTTTCTAATATTTTGATGTATAATTGTTCACAGTATTCCCTAATAACATAATTTGTTTTTATAAAGTTGGTAGTATCTTTCATTTCTCTTTCTAATAGTTTGAGTCTTGTCATTTTTCTTCTTTTTTCTAGCTGAATGTTTATCAATTTTGTTGATATTTTCAAAAAACTAGCTCTTGGCTTCAGTGATATAGTCTATTTTATTACGTACCCCTCTTTATTATTTCATTCTTTCTTCTTGCTCTTGAATTGGTTTATTTTTCACTTACCATGTATTAATGGGAAAGGCTTTGTTATTGGGTTATTTTTATTTTTCAGTAAATGTATACAGCTATAAATTTCTAAGCACTGCTTTAATTGCATCCCATAAATATAATATGTTGTGTCTTTATTCATCTCAAAATATTTTTAAAAAATCCCTTAAGACTTTTTTCCCTGAATCATTTTTGGGAGTTATTGAATTCCTACATATTTGTGAATTATCCGATTTCTTATATTTATATCTAAATCTATTCCTTTGTGGTCAGAGAAACTATTTTTAAAAATAATTCCATGTCTTTTACATTTTAATCTATTGGTAAGAGGAATTTGTATTCTGCTATTTTTAGGTAGAGTATTATACAGATGTTTGCTAGTTTAATTGGTTTATAATGGTGTTCAGTTCTTCCATTTCCTTTTTAAAATCTTAAACCTGGTCATTCTGTCAATTTGTGAATGTGAGATATTGAAATCTCAGTTATTATTCTTGAGTTGTCTGATTCTCTTTTAGTTGCCTCAGTTTTTTTTTTTTTTTTCAAATGATATTTGGGCTTTGTGCATTGGTGCATATGTGTTTATAATTGCTACATCTTTTTGATGAATTAACCCTTTCATTATTATAATATGTCCCTCTTTATCTCTAATAATACTTTTTCCTTAAAGTCTATTTTATCTGACATGTATATAACTACTTGAGCTGTTTTCATGGTCTGTCTTTTCCTTTTTTCTGTTTTTTCCTCCAAATTTCTTTTGTATATGAGTTGAAAATGTATTTTCTGCAAACAGCATATAGTTGGATTATGTTTTTAACTGCATTCTGGCAATCTCTACTTTTATATTATATTAGAAACTCTTCATATTTAATGTTACATTGATAGTTGGGCTTTGCCTTTCATAGATCTTCCTTTGCTATTTTTGCTTGGATTTAGTGAATATTTTCTATTGTAACATTTTAATTCCTTTAAATAATATCTCAGTGCATATATATGTATACGTGGGGGCATTTTCTTGAGCATTGCTCTAGGGCTTACCATACCTCTTAATCTAACAAGATTTCCTTCAATTTTATATTGTAATTCCAGAAGGTACAGAAATGTTATTTTTATATATCCATGCCATTCCTTTTTTGGTGTTATTTTTGTCATACGTTTTCAGCTATATATGTTACAATCCCCAAAACACATAATTATTGCTATGTATAATTTAATGTCTTTTCTAAAAGATGATCGAAAAAGAACAAGTGAATATTTATAATGTTTGTTATGTTAAACTTATTTACTTTTTACTGGTGTTCTTATTCTTCTGAATTCACATTAAAATTTGGTGGCATTTTTTAAAATTCCAGTGCAGTTTTGATTCCACCCACTTTCTTTAAGAGGTTTGACCAACTATATTGCATTTCTGTGTATTATGCTAGCCTAACAATACAATTGCATTCATATTATCTTATACAATTATTTTTAAAATGAGTTATAAAAGGAATCTTTTATAATTACATAATTACCTTTGTGGTTAGTCTTTCTTTTTTCATGTAAATTTGAATTCTTGTCTGGAGGTCACTTGCTAGCAAGTGATAAATTTTCTTTCTTATGTCTTTACAGGTGGATATGCTAGCAATGAATTATCTTATTTTTTTGCTTATCTGGGAGTATGTTTATTTTACCTTCACTTGTTGAAAGTCCTTTTTGATAGAAATAAAATTTTTGCATGATTGATATTTTGTTCTCTTCAGCACTTTGAATATGTCAGCCCTCTGGCCTCCCTTGTTTCTTATGAGAAATCAGGTGTTTTTCTTACTAGGTCTCCATAACATGTAATTAGTCATTTTTATATTGATGCTTAAAAATATTCTTTTTGGCTTTGACTTTCAGCATTTTTCTTATTTCACTTGGAATTTGTTGAGCCTCATCAACTTTGGAAAGTTTTATTTTTTTTTCTTTTCAGCATTATATTTTTGAACACTTTTTTTGCCCCCTTTTATCCCTGCTCTTTTTCTGGTACTCCCTTTAAATGCATGCTGTATTGATATGTTTAATGGTGTCCCATGTTTGTTGAAGGCTGTGTACTTTTTTCATCTTTTATATCTTCATTCTACAGAATGCATAATCTCTATCTTTCTTCAAGTTTGCTGATTTTTCTCTTCTGCCAGTTCAAATCTAGTATTGAATCTAGCTAGTGAATTTTTCATTTAAATTATTTTACTTTTAAATCTAGAATTTCTTCTCATAATCTCTTTATTTTTATTGATAATATCTGCATGGTGACACATTCTTATTTTACTTCTATTATTTCCTTAAGCATAGTTTCCTCTAATTTTATGAGCATATATTTATTACAACTGCTTAGAAATCTTTGTCTGCTAATCCCACAATCTGGACCCTCTTAAAGCCCATTTCTGTGCCTGCTTTTATTCGTGCGGATCAACCACATTTTCCTGTTACTACCAGAAATGGTAACTGCATGATACTTCTCCCTGTTCTTTGTCCTCACTGAAGAAAAATGCTTGACTAAGTGATCATGACTTTAGTGAAGGTATGCAATAGGACACAGAGCAAAAATAGCAAAAGTCTTTAGCTTTTTTGTACCAAAAGTTTAAGTTCCTTTGTATAATTTAGAGCATTTTGAATAAAATGGTAGGCAGAAGCAGAAGAGAAAACGTGTGTGCCTACTCCCAACCATACTAGCAAAAGAATCACAAGAGTGAAAAGGAAAAGAGGAAAGATAGGGGAATTAAAAAGGGAAAATGTAGGATAGTTGAACGAGTGGAACCTGGGACCTGATTCAAAGCAGAATGTTCAGAGTGTGGGAAGAAGGGAGAGAAAATCACTAGTGAGGGTGAAGAATGTCTGTAAAATGGGCCCATGTGGACAGAGACCTAGACAGATATGCAGAGTCTCTCTGCAGTAAAAGCTGCCGAATGATATCTATGCCTCAGCCTGCTCTGGTCATAGCAGAGAGATGACAAGAGACTTGAAAGAGCCTTATGGACAGGGAGATGGACTATCTCAAGTGTGACTGTGTATATCTACAGCTGAGGATTAAAAATGGGGAAATGCAGGTCTCAAGGCATAATTTATATGGATAAGTTAAGAGCAGATGTATCATAATACCTTAACCCTACCTAAGGCCCTTAAATTTAGAAGCAAACATTCATGAATTATGAGGACTTGAAATAAAAAATAATTTCCAATAAAGAAAAATGAAGGAACTTTTTTGCATGCATGTGGGAATAACCAAGACAACTTAGCAAGGAAGAATGAGAGAGGGCTAATTCTACCATAAATCAAAATATATAGTCCTTATATTTAAAACAGTGTGTTGTTGCCATAGGATTGGAGAGGCATACAAAAGTGACAGAAAAAATCCAAATAATTGACTCAACTGCTTATAAAATTCTGGTATGTAATAAGAACAATCTCTAAATTGAGGACAATTATATTTTAATAAGTAACTTTGAGAAAAGTAACTATTCATAATAAAGATATCAAGTTGTATCCATCTCTTACATTGCACATCAGGATAAATTCTAAATGGATTATGTATTTAAATGCAAAAACAGAGTAAACCAAACAAGCTCCATTAAAAAACATGGTGTAATGGCTGAAGTCCTTTATACCTAGAGAAAGGGAAATTTTTTTTCCTAATTTTAAAAAAAAGAAACTCCATGTGCACAGTGAAAAGAAAAATTACAAGTTAGGCTATAGTCTTTGCAACTTACATTACAGGCTTAAAATCAACATACCTGATATACAGAACTAAAAATAAAAACCATACCTACAATTCCATTTTTTAATGGGAAAAAATAGGCCACAAATAGATCACAGAAAATCAAATGAAAATTGCCCCTACACATGTAAAGATATAATCCGTCCATCTCATATTAAGAAAAATACGAATTTAAAGTACAATGATTTTAATTTCTTTTTCTGGTTAGTAATGGTGCTGAAGTTTCTTACCATACTTCAGCACATTTCTTTTATACACCTTAACACAATGCTGCTTGTATTATAATTAGGTGAGATGGAGATTTTAAAGAAGTTTCTCCCCACCTCCACACTCTTCATCTCACCAAGGGCAAGATCGTGTTTTATCTTTTTTTCTCTGTCTTAATATAGTGTATTTACCTTATTTATGCCTTTAAGAGATCAATGCCCCTATTCAGATGCTTAGCAAAATTATAAATGCATATCCAGAAAACAAGTTTTATCTATTCTATCTTGACTTTTTAGTGATATGCAGCAAAGTGTAGTGGGCAAATGCCTAGCTTTGCAGCCTGCTTGTTTAGGTTCAGTTCTTGGCTCTGCAATTTATAGATGTGTCTTGGGATAAGATATTCATTTATCAGTGCTTATATTTCCTTTAAATGGTGATGTAAATGAAAATAGTAACCTACCTGTGGGATTATTGTGAAAACTAGGTGATTTGTTATATGTAAACTCTGACAAGAGTGCCAACTTGTAAGTTTAAGAGCCATATAAATATTTTTCTATCACTATGAATTGAGGAAATAGCACTTCATTTCAACCCAAAGAAATTGGAGAAAATGTTAGGAAAAGCAGTACATTAGGCTCTGGGAGAACAGGGATTTTTCCTTTCTCTTTTTTTCTCCTTCTTGCCCGTGAAAATTTTGTGACAAAAATTATTGTTGCATATTGCAGCAGCTAGTATTGCACTTTCCTTCCTACCCAAAGTCTAGACAACACTGTTTTCCCCCATTGTATCCTTATTAACTCTTGTGTTTAGAATAACCAGTGAATATTAAGACAGTGATTATTTTGAAGGATAAGCTGCCAGGCTTTCCATAATTGTACTGAACAAATCAAAGAAAGTGTTGAAGTTACTGAGATCATGTGCTGTAGCCTGGCATTTGCTGCCTTGCTCCAGAACAACAGCCACTGAATTCCATTCCTTGGCTGAATTTTGGGGAAACAAATATTGGTCCTTATGATCTACCAAAGAATGGCGGAAGAAAGGGGCATCAACTACGCTAAAATTTCCATAATTTCAAAATTATTAATAATAGTAATGATCATAATATTGGCTAGCCTGAAAGACTAATATTTTTCTTAATCAAACACAAAGTATGATTTGAGGTATGTTTAGAAAAAAGTGTTATTATTTTTGCTCTCTGATATAAACGTGAAAAAATTTAATCTGCTTACTATCAATATACAGTTTCAAGGTGAGTTATCTTCTGCCATCTATCACTCAGACCCTTCTATATAAGAAATAGGGAGCTACCTCCTGGCTGGATCCGTTTATGAATGATGACTCTGTAACAATTTGTAAGAGTAGGAAGTTAAGAGTTTGCTGAAGCCCTCTGGGAACAGAATCCATCTCAGCTCATATGTCTCATATTCTGTTGTACAAGTAACCTTTAGTTCAGAGTTAAAAATATATACTTGTTATAAAGACGTGGTGTTGGAGTCCTTCATTTTATTTCTAACAAATCCTAAGAGAAAACAAGAAGCCACACAGTCTGAAGGAAATAGAATAGTCAGTATTGAGATTTGGATTGACTTCTGAGCAGCTGGGCTATGAATGGACAGAGAGACCTCAAAATATTTGTTTCATTAAAATAGCTCATAGGACAATGTGAATTAAATTCCAGGCTGTAGATTGCAGGGGCAGGGTCCACACCATATGTCAGGCATAAGATTTGATCTGGACCAGGTATGGGGAGATAGCTAAGCTTAGAAACCAATCCTTGGTGACCAAATAATCGTCTATATGAAATGGGGCTCCAGGCAAGAATGTGTACACTGATAATCAAGTCAGGAACTCAGTGACTGGGGAAATAAGAACCAATGTCGTTGACACTGGCAATGCGGAAAGGAAATTGAATCAGCCCTTTTATCCAAGACAGCTCTTTGAGGAAAGGCTGATCCAGTACCCATTTGCTAAACTACTAGAGGGCTTCTTGTATTTCCCTTTCTCTGGAAAGAAAGGGGCCGAGAGGCTGGAACTGGGCCAAACAATGAGAGGAAGAGATTAAGTGAAGACTGTTTCCAAATTTAGAGGCATTATGGGATCAGGAATCCAGGCAAGCTTTTACAGAGAGTAATTTCCCTGAATGTCTGCTTTCCTCTCAGAAATTTTCTGAGAAGCAGTTCCAGGTGATGCTTGGGTTCTGGAATGAAACACACCTGGGTCTGCATCTTGTTTCTACCATTTATTTGTCCCATCTTGTCCAGTCTGGGTCACAGTATCATCATCTAACCAATGCTGATGATAATTACTACATAGGATTATCATAGATTTAAATAAGAAAATGTAAGTAGGAAGTCTGGCACAGAGTAGGCACTCAAAAATTAATGTCACTATTTCAGATTCATTTGGAAAGAGCTCGAAATCATTTTAAAATGTTGCTTCTTATTTTTTCCATCCAAACAACTCAAAAGTAAAAATTTGCCCTCATTGTTTGGCAATCAATGCTTTATCAAAATTCAAAATGAACATAGACATTTATTCAATGATTCAGCTTTTAAATTTTTTACCCTTTGGTAGTATGAAAAATATATATACCTTTATTCACTTACGTGGAGGGGTAAAAAAACCTAGAACTGAACTAAACATCAATTAATAGGGGTAAGGTTAAATAAATTATGACAGACTCACACAGTGGAAGAACAGGCAGTCTCTAAAATGAACAGAGTAGGTATCTATGAGTTGATTTTAAAACATGGCCAAGATAAATGTATAATATGATTCCATTATGTAAAAAAGTATTTGTATATATGTTTGTGGGTATAACCCTTTTAGGGGAGAAGACAAAATACTCCATAATTTAAATGTAGTACATTTAGGAAGTGGTAGAAATACGTCAACAGTTTTCATTTTACATTTTATTATAGCATTTAAAGTGTACTCAACCAGTTCTTACTTCTATGATTTAAAAATAGTTAAAAGTGGCTAACTTGTTCTTTTAATCCTTAGTTTAAGGAAATAAAGAAAATTTGAGTTGACTTGGGACACTAATGCAGCAATACTTTCTTTACTGCACATTCTACATTTTTTCTTTGCTTAAATCAGGCATTTAAGTTATATAGAAAAGTGCAGAAAAAAAAGTACAAACAAAAGCAGGGGCTCTGAGGGGGTGTCCTGTTGGACTTGGCAGCCTGCCCCTCGGTGACTACCATTTGCCATCTTAACATGTGCCACTTTGAGTTCAAGTCCTTATTTTTTGATAAACAGACTACCTATATATTGATACATT
Organism: Catagonus wagneri; assembly: GCA_004024745.2. Lineage (NCBI taxonomy): Eukaryota > Metazoa > Chordata > Mammalia > Artiodactyla > Tayassuidae > Catagonus > Catagonus wagneri. The sequence goes on along the minus strand of PVHT020000283.1, from coordinate 2,522,401 downwards.
AGATATATTAGTACTGAAATGTTAGAGGCTCTGCTTTTACCTTCTCTCTGTGCTTTCTATCTTTCTCCTCTGAATTCACTATCCTGAAGTGGTTTACTACCTTTTCATCCATGTATTTTCACCATGCCAAGAGTTATAATGACTCTTTATAGCATATATTTTTATTGTTATGTGTTTACATATAAGGCAACTGAAGCTTAGAAAAATATAATAACTTATACTACTCACATGGATAGTAAATGATGAAGCTTAAATTCAAACCAGGGCAATTAAAAGTCTTGAGGTATATTCCACTAAGTGATTATTTTTTTCTTGTGAATGAAATTTTCTGAATTTTACTGTTATAAGTTGAATTGTGTTCCCCACAAAAGGTATGTTTGATTCCTAACCTCAATACCTATGAATGTGAAGGCATCCAAGGAATACGGAGGTTCCAGGCTAGGGACTGAATTGGAGCTGTAACCCCTGAACTATGCCACGGCCATATCAATGCCAAATCTGAGCCATGTCTGTGACCTACACCACAGCTCATGGCAATGCCAGATCTTTAACCCACTAAGGGAGGCCAGGGATCGAACCTGCATCCTCAAGGATACTAGTCAGATTCGTTTCTGTTGAACCATGATGGGAACTCCCATTCAGACTCTATGTTAAGCAAGCACATATTTATATGAGCAACAACAGGTAAAACTGTGTATTTCTGAACTAAATTTCTTAGTCCAGATCCTGATTTTCCTACTAACTACTGTTGACAAGCCGGGTGAACAACCTGGGTGTTAATCTGTGTATGATTTATAGTTGGCCCTCTGTATCTTTTGCATCCACAGATACAACCGACCACAAGCCATGTAGTACTGCTGTATTTACTGTTGAAAATATCTTTGTATACGTGAACCCACACAATTCAAACCCACATTGCTCAAGGGTCAACTATAATTGGACTATTTGGAGCAAGTTATTACCTCTCTGTGCTTCAGCTCTTCAGGATATTAAAAATGACTTGCCTTTGCCTCTAAAATAAAAAAAAGTGAAAGGGATGAAATCATAAAAATAAAAGCATATTTTGGCAATATATAAAACAAAGATAGTATGGAGACCAACAAACTAAAAGGGGACACCAACAGTAGATAAACTAAGCAAGACTGATCAATAAGAACAGAGAAAAAAAGGAGCTCCCATTGTGGCTCAATGGTAATGAACACGACTAATATCCATGAGGATGCAGGTTCGATCCCTGGCCTTGCTCAGCGGGCTAAGGATCTGGTTTTCCTGTGATCTCTGGTGTAGGTTGCAGATGCAGCTTGGATCCCGTGTTGCTGTGGTGTAGGCCAGTTGCTGCAGATCCATTTCAACTCCTAGCCTGGGAACCTCCATATGCTATAGGTGGGGCCCTAAAAAGAAAAAAAATGAAAGAAAAAACAGAGAAAAGGCAAAAAAAATAGAAATGAAAAGACATGTAACTACAGACACAATAGAGATTTTTTAAATCTGAAGAGAATCCTATAACCAGTATTATGAAAGCATATTGAAAATTTAAATAATGTTTTCTAGGATATAGATATCTGTCATTAAGCAAAGAAGAACATCAAAAATTAATCACATCACAAATAAAGGTATTGAATTGATTATCAGATGACTTCTCTGAAAGATACTAGTTCTAGACATTTTATCAATTCATTTGCCAACCAGTACAAAACAGAAGAATGATTTTGGGAAAAGAGAACTGGCTAGAACAGTATTGATAACATGGCCTGGGCAACCCAATCAAGATAATAACATGCAGTTTTATTTTTTCAGCAGTGATTCATATGGTCTAAATCAAATACAAAGAAATTGAACTTGGTATATACAAATATTATTAATTACTAAGTAGAGAATATGGTGAAGATGGTTCAACATCAGAAAATCTAAAATAATACTAGGAGTAATAATTTTCTAGAGAAAATTTTATGAACATTGTAATAAATAAGGATATTACCAAATTCTCAAAAACTGACATTTGTTATTACATCTATTAAAACCTGGCTGAAAATACCCTTAACAGTTAAATTTTGTAATCTTTTCCATAAAGAATTTGTACATCTTTTATGATCTTTACTCCCTTATACTTATTACCTACTCGTTGTGGAGTCATATTTCTTTGCATTTCTTAATTATTTCATAGTTTATACAAATGCTGTTGATTTTTATAGGTAGATCTTTTATTCAGTAACCTTGCCAAATTACCTTAGCTTGTTGACTCGTCCATTGTCTAGAGAAATAAAGGGAATTTTAGCTCCCTTTGTAATTATTATATTTGATTTCCTTTTTTTTCACATTATTGCATAAACTAGGACTGTTAGTGATGACAAGGATACTCACTCTCCTCGCTTCTAGTTAACAACGTTTTACTAGTTGGAAGGAGTTGTACTATGAATAACTTAATGATCAAACAGAAGAATGTCCCATCTCATTAATAATTAGAGTGAACTAAACTAAAACCACAGAGATGCCATTTAACCACATCAAATTGAAAAATATGATACTTCTAAGCATTTGTAAAGATATATAAATCATAAAATCAATAACAGAGGTATAAATTTCAACATTTAGAGCATTGTTTCTTAAAGGTTAGTCCCCAGATCAGCATAATCAGCAACACCTAGAAAATTGTTAGGAAGGCAGATTTTCAGGCCTCATCACAGACCAACTGAATCAAAAACTCTGGGTGTAGGAACCAGAACCTGTTTTAACAAGCCTTCCTGGTGATTCCAAAGTATGCTAAAAGATCCTGACTTAAAGGGACAAGCTTGCAAGCTATGTGATGCTAGCTGGTAAAGATGAAGGTATAACAGTTCTAATTCTAAATAAATTCCAAACTCATATTCATTTATATATAGTGACATGAACCACAGAGTTCATGGCTGTATTGTTTGTAATGGTATGAAATTGAAAATTTATTGTAAATATCCTTCAGTAAGGAGAATGGATAAACTACCATACCGTTAAATAATAGACTTAAAATGGACTTAAAATGAATGAGCTAGTAAGTAAATCTGGACAAAGAATGTTGAGTGATAAAGCTATGCCATCTAACACTACTTATGAAAGTGAAAATTTATCGAATGTTTTATGTATGCTAGGTACTGTTTTAGGTGCTTTATGTACATTTCCTCATTAATTCTCCAAGCAGCTCCATGAGGTAGGAAATGAGATGAGATCCATATTTAAACACGAGGAAACATTAGCAGCCTGAAACCAGACCCTGAGCCCTAAGCAGTGCTGCTCATTGGCATGGAAATGCATCATTGATATTAAGCTTATAAGAATTCGAAACAGGACCATGCATTATTAATGGATAAAAACCAAATTCAGAAGAGTAGGTACCTCTGAGGAGAATAGGTCCTGGGAAAGTTTCAACTTGGCTGGAAATGTTTCATTTCTTGAACAATTTTTTTTGAAGAAAATAAACCAAGATGTTAACATTTTAATTAAAAAACAAGAAAACTAGACAAACTATGCCCAAAGTTTCCCTGTGTAATGTTAAAAATACTTAAGAATATCCCTAATAAAACATACCTCATCTCTCAAAATCATGCTCATTTATTCTTTCTGACTTGGACTTGGAAACATATTTTAAACTTACTTAAGAACCCAGGAAAAGTCACAGAGTAACTTGTGAGTCACTCAGATCTATGACCTGAGACAAAGTTAGTTGCAAGAAACACGTCCTTGGAGAAACAGAAATAATTTAACACAGGACCTCCTGAGCAACGTTAAATTATTATTAAGCATTCTGGTGATGGATATAACTGGCAGGTTTTACTTAAAGAACAATGGGATTCCAAATCTATTTCAATCTTGAGTTCCCATAGTGGCTCAGCAATAATGAACCCATCTAGTATCTGTGAGAATGTGGGTTCGATCCTGGCCTTGCTTAGTGGGTTAAGGATCCGGCATTTCCATGAGCTGTGGTGTATATAGTTCACAGATGTGGCTTGGATTTACAGTGCTGTGTCTGTAGTGCAGGTTGATAACTGCAGCTCCAACTCAACATCTAGTCTGGGAACTTCCATATGCCTCAAGTGCAGCACTTAAACAACAACGAAGAAAAACTATTTCATTCTTTAAAATTTAAATTTAAAAATTAACATTGTATAGTTGCAATATCCAACACAAGGGCACCATATCTGGTTTAGTTCTTAGGGATACCCACGGTACTTAGAAAATTGTTCAGAGCAAGAGATGGCTCACTTTGTGTAGTTCCCAGACAGACTAGAACAGATTCCAGGCCATCTACTATCATCACTCACTAATAGAGGCCAAGCTCTCCCCACCTTCATGTCACCAAATCTTAAGCAATGTGTGTCTTGCCATCCGTCACAGTCAGGTATAGATAGAGTAAGATGAACATCCTCCATTCTCCACATTATGTTCATCTATCACTGCCTTGGGGAATCCACAGAGACTAAGGAGGGGCTATAAGCAGTGTAGAAAATGAACCTGGGATGGGAATTTAGGAGATATGTGTGCTTGTCCCAACTATGTTATAAAAATAATGGGATTTTAGAATGTTAGTGTTAAAGGGACCTCATAGATCATCTTGCCTAGTGCCGTCATTTTAAAGATGAAATTCTGAATGAGAAAGTGACTTGGCCGACACCATATATAACCCATCATCAATTATGTATTGAGAAGCCAAGGAACTGAAGTGAGAGTTGTAGCCACATACAAGTCCTGGACTCAGTCTCGCCCTTACTTTGGAGCAGTGTGACAGTGTGGTAGGCCATGAATTACCTCTCACAGTCCTCCTGATTTTCAGTACATTACAGGGCCCTATTCTGAGCACCACCCCACCCCCGCCTGCCCTCAGGTTTACTTAGAGAGTAGAACAAAGGGGAAGCGTTTCCCCACTTTTCTCTCCTATCCTGTGGTCACACCTTCTGTCAATGTGTCTTTTGTCCTTCTGTTTTGTTAACTTATTGTCATGGTTATTTCTTTAGAAGGTCATAAGAAGTATTAAATTCAAATGTAGATGTCATTTAGTCCCTCCAGAGTAAAATTTTACACAAACGTAGAAGTAATTGTAGTTCTGTTTACCCACTGTTTGACAAAGTCTTGATTTTCTTGCTCAGCCATTGTATCAGAAGTGTGTGTGTGCATGTATGTGCATGTGCACACATGTGTGTGTGTATGCATGTGTGTGTGTGTGTAGGGTGGACCAAGTAGAGAGGGTGAGGCAGGGAAAGATGTATAAGGCACCCAAGAAGAGGCAAGAGTAATTTGAAAATCAGCCTAACAAGGGGACAGTGGTGGGAGGCTGGAGTTGGAAAACAAACTTCCAGTTTTATGTTTGGAGCAAAAGGTAATTCTGACCAAATCAGTGTTTTAGAGATTGAAAACAATAGCACTAGATCTAGATAGTTGAGGCTACCTATTTTACCCAAACCTAATCCATTTAACATTGTCATATATGATCCAGAAACAACTCAGCAACCTCTTCCTATGCCGTAATGGAATACTTTGCTTGAAAGCATGGCTGATGCCAGGTTTTAAGGCTGCTAAACACCTTAAATGTCACTTGTCACTAATAGAACTGAGCTCCAAGTTAGCCTCTTCTACCTGCCCCACATACCATGAAGCATCACCACAGGTCTGCCATTTTCAAAGCAAGCATCCTACTTTGTTGTTTAATTTTGGCCATAAAACCACAGCATGAATATTCCTGGATGTTAATTTTAGCTGAAAATTTGGGGGAAGTGTTAAGTTATGTAACAAACAATGTTAAATATTTTCACATAGAACTGACATCCTAGAGTAGAATGCAAAACCTGCATGATTTGGAGTAAAACAGTGACTACAAGAAATGTCCTACAAGCTTGTGCTTCAGTTGATCTTAGAAGCTCTGTGGCTGTATCTTTGTTGTCTGTGCTGTGAAGGAGAAACTGCCCCCGCCAGCCCCCGCCCCATTGCCTTACCTGCCATGTACCAGGCGTCGGATAAAGTTTGTTTTGTGGGAAGAGTTGTGACCATGGATGAGATAGAGATGGCTTTTGTGGGCTGAGGTCTGACGACATAGAGGAACCCAGTGGAGAGCTGTCAGCCATCGGCTGCAACTGGACCCATGAGCTTTGGTTCGGAACAAGGATCTGAACTGTGCCCTCATGCTCAGGACCCACTACCCCCTGTGTCTGCTACCTGCTCCCCAACTCACCACAAACTACTGCTGAGAACTATAGGACTCAGCATGGGTCTGTGATACAGACACATGCAGTCTGAGAAACAGCAGCTGTTTCCAGTGAGAAACATCTCTGCTCTTCAAGGGCTGCTGGTGTATATTCAATTCAAAAGCAAGTAAACACAGGGAAAAATCTTTACACATACCACCAAATAAGCTTATTTTCCAAAATTAACATTCTCTTTGAGTGCTTTTCTGTTCCCCTTAAACAAATTATTTCCATCCCAGAGTGCCAGAATTTTCACTTAAAGATTGAGATATTTGGGTGAGAAAATCTTTTCCTCTATGTGTATATTCACCTGTGTGATATAATGGTCATAAAATTTATCCTGCTAGTCAGAACTCATAATACTACCCTTTAGGGCTAAAAATTTCCCAACCGTTTTTAAAAGTCTCTTTTATCATTTTTCTTCCAGGAAAAAGAAAGGAGGAAAGTGCACATTTGGAAATTTCCAAGTATCTAAAATGTTTCCTTTATGTAATAGTCTGTTTCAGCGTTAAAATAATTTGAGGATTTTATTTTTAATTTGGGAAGTTCAAAAGCATAAAATTTTAAAAATCATCAAAGGGCACTCAGGTGTGATGATGGCGTAAATGCTGTCTTTATAGAACCCTCTTCACTTTGGCTCAGCCTCATCCCAACTTTAGGATTAACCTTTTCCTTCTTCCCTACCCACCTTATGGAAGCCAAGGGAGGAGAAGGAGGGATAAGCCTTGAGATACATGAAAAAGCAAGCCCAAATATTAAAATACTGAGAAATAATAAGGGCCGAGATCACAAAATGGTAACATACCATGAATTAAAAAGTAGGGAAAATTAAATTATATGCACCTAAAATCATGAGAAAGGCAGGGATGTGAGAGAAAAAAAAAAAGGAACAGGTCTTAAAATAACACAAAGAAAGGAAATTCACCACATTAATTAGGATGTGGTGCTGTTCAAGCTTTCAGGCAGATGGAGAAAGTCATCATTTTCAGAGCAACAACAGGCCAGAACCCATTTAGGAGAAATCACATGTGAAAATAAAGAGTTATTGAAAGTAAGCTATTATGTATGTTTTGATAGAGTTGTATCAAGTTTCTTAATTTTCACACTTAGAATGATCACTTCCTTGTTATTTTTAAATTTTAAAATCATCTTTAAGAACTAAAGATCACTGCCCTGTATTTAACAACCTTGACTCTTTGTTTGAAGTTTCCAGTGAGAAATAACTAGTGCTATTGCTGGAATCTCCTTATTTATTGTTCTTTGAGGATCAAGCCAAAACCATCACTTTAAGGCTCTGTATCAGTTAGCAACTGCTGTGAGACAAGTGAAACAGAAAAACAAAGAGAAAACAATGGGTCCGTGTTGGTAAATTAGGGTCTGTGTTGGTAAATTTGCAGTGTGTCCACTTAGGTAAGCTTGACCTGTGCTTCCTGGATTTCCCTCTGTGGTATGGTTCTAGGTCAGTATGGGCTATGAAGATTTAGCTCCAGGGGTGAAAGCTCCATGTCTGTGTACTGGAAGGTGAGTATGAGCATGCTGGTCAGTAATACAGCTGGGTCACTGTGAACCTCCTGGGTCACTTTGCTGGTAGGGCTGCAGCTGCTCCAGTCACACTGGATCTCTTCCTCCAGCTTTCCTGACTCTGGGCCAGATGCATGTTCAGTCCTTCTTACAGGGACACCCCTATAATCGTAGCTTGAGCCTTCAAGGAATGAGGAACTGATTCTAGTTGCAGTAGGTCCTCACTACTCACCCTCACAAGTTCCAGTTTATCTTTGCCTCCCCTGCTTTGGAGTCTTCCTCTTCTTTCAGATGCCTGGTCTTGAACAGTCATTAGTATAAAGCCTGCAAAAACAGAGAGCTTTATTTGGGGGTCTTAGAAACTGCAATTTGGGAGACATAGATTTGGGTGACACTGAGAGAGTGTTCCAGGCAAGAGAAAAAGTGATGGGCTTATAAAGGCAAAGGCCACAAAGCTGTTAAAGCTGTCTTGCAAGAATGATAATTTAGATCTGTCACAAAAAGGAAATATTTGTCCTTAAGGCTGTGCTGAGTTTTTTAGGATAAGGATTCACTAACGATCTTGACTTTTTGGAACATTGTGCAGATGTTCTAGATTGCCTGTGTTAAAGCAGTAAGTGGTCAGAAGATCAGACTACAACCAGGCTGAGACGTGTACAAGTCCCACTTCCTCAGTGGTCTCTTGGACCCATGTTACAGAGCTCTCTTTGCCATAGTGACTCCATTTTGATTTTCCTTGCACATTGTTCTTTGTATAGCAGTTCTAGATATGCAAATAACAGCCTCTCCTGGAATACATAACTGGCTTTCACAATTGCTCAAGATAAAATCCCTAAATTGTCCTTTCCTGCTTCCATTTTCCTTTCCATCTACTACAATTTTGACTTGTCTGACCGAATCTTTATTGATACAGAATTTTGAATTAGAGGTGGTTCTAGAGGAAAATTGGTGGCAAAGTCTGGGGAAGAGGTATGTGGGCAGACCTCACCAAATGAGAAGAAAATGTATATAAACTTGCTGCCAAGGCACATGCTCACCAACCAGCAAAAAGGATCTTCACAATCAAGTGGGTTGTGTGGTTGCTCTGTGGCCACCAGTTGGCCTGTTTGCCTGGTTACCCCATTCTTCCGCTGGGCTTGTGAGAAAGGTGATCATGATAGAAGAGATGGCCATCCATTGGATCAGAAACATGGCTTTCTACTTAAAAAGGCCAGTTAGCTGAGTTTGCCCTAGGGATCCAATTTTCCAGTCACAAATGCAACAATGAGCCCAAGTTATCTGAGTGAACAAACTGGATACCTGGGAAATTTTGATTAGTATAGGACCACTTTCTTCATGGAAGGGGCAGCCTTTTGCTATCCTTGGAATAAACACTTTGGGTATGGATTTCATTTCTTTGCTTACGATGCTTCTGCCAAAACCGATATCCTTAGACTTACAGAGTATTTTATTTACTGTCATGGTATTTCACATATGGTATTGATTCTGACCAAGGTATTCATTTAAAAGCTAATGAAAAATGGCAATGTAGCCACATTCATGGAATTTGCTAGTCTTACTATGTTCTCCATAACTCTGAAGCAGCTGGTATTAGAGATTGGTGGATGACTTTTGCAGTCTCGGATATAGTTCTAGCTGGGGGCAACACCTAACAGAGATAGGAGATGTCACACAGGATGTTAGATGCACTAAATCAGTGACCGATATGTGGAGCTATTTCTACTCTAGACAAGGTTCATGGATCAGATTATAAAGGAAGCGAAGAAGTACCACAGAAGTAAATTTTCTTACTATGACCTGTAATGCTAAATTAGTGAAATTTTTGCTTTGTCTGCCTGCAACTTTGGATTCTGCTGCTCTAGAATGTAGTTCCCAAGTGAAGAAGACTTTTAGTAGAAGACTCAACAGTAGTTCAATCAAATAATTAAGCTAGAAGTTGAGACTATTTTCTCGATACTTGGGGGCTTTTCTTACTAGTAATCAGTAGGCAAAGAAGAGGGTTACCCGGCTGGGAAAATTGATTCTGACTATCAAGGGACAATTGAGTTGCTCTTTCACAATCAGGATAAGCAAGACGCTGTTTGGAATACAAATTGTTCCTCTGTGGTATCTCTTAATAGCCTCATGCCCTTTGATAAAATCATGGAAATAACTGAATACAATACAATCAGGATTGCTAATGATGTAGACTCGTGAGGAATAAAGATTTGGGCCACTTCACCAGGCAAGGAATCACAGCCAATTAAGGTGCTTGCTTAAAGCATGAGGATAAAGAATGAGTAGTAGAAGAAGTGGTTAAAAACTACCATCTGTGAAGGTGGGACCAACTTCAGAAATATGAGAAGTTTGTATAAATCTTGGCCAGGCTTGATTTTTCTCAGATAAGCCTGCTCACGCATCTGTGCTCAGCTGACAGTTTGGGACATGAAGCTCTGCTCCATATGGCCATTCGTCCTCCATTTCATCATGTTCTCATAGAACTAGCAGGATTCTAAGTTGAACAAGAGAGACACTAGAAGAATGTAGGGCTGTATTATGATTTTAGTCAGCCCAGACTCAGAGCAGGTAGGGCCAACCAAATTTCAAGGCAAAAGGTGTGGATACAAGGAGGCCCTTCATTGTGGCTCTTAATGAAGGTTTCTAGCTTCTGAAGTACACTAGGATGTTGAGAAATTTATCAGCCTGACAGAAAGTTTGAAAATTTGTTAAAACCTTAGTTCCTGATGCCACATTTCACCTTAGAACTTGCTTCATATTTCCTACTTTATTACTAAGAATTCAATCAAATTTTTCCGGTGTCACCTTTGCATCTGCAATTTTAATACAACATCTGATCTTTGATTGCCTTTTCCTGACAACCCCTGGTAGTGACACCAGGAAGTTTGGGAGGATTTGGGGTATGCCATAAACTGTATTATCCTCCTCAAAGCCAACTAAAATAAACATGTTGTCTGAATAAATTCTATGTAGATTCTATGCAACTGTAGTTTTAAAGACAAATGCTCTAATTATTTTTCCATTTACCCTATCAGAAACATATGAACTTGACTACTTTTAATCCTTTTTGACCTGTGAAAATTGTGATGTTAGTTTAATTCACAAATTATTAACAGTTTTGGTTTTTCCCCCTTTGGCATGGTGTCCTCAAGTGTCTCTTGACATTTAACTCAACTTTGGCCCTCTCATCTTTATATGCTCCGTTCTCATCCCTGGGTCAACTCAGACATTTAGGAGTTTGAAACATTTCCATTAACTGCAGAATCAAAAGGCACCAAGAGGAAGCTAGTAAGCAAAGAAGGCAGTAAATTCATACCCTTTCTTCTGTGAGAATGTCAATGTTCCCTGGGGGCATTCTTTCCTTTTATTCTTTTATTGTGTTTGAGCTATACTGGGATAATAATAGTCTAATATTTAAGGCAGGTAAGATGAAAATCTTCCTGTTGGGCAGCTTCCATGTGTTGGAACTTATGTCTTTATTGTTTTTTAAAATTAAAGTTTAAATGGAATTTGTAATTATAATTTCACTAGCAATTGGGAAATAAAATAGTTGAATGCGGATGTGTGGAGGTAAATCCCAGGAATAGGGTGGGAATAATAGGAACCTGGAATTTATACTTTCTCTTTCTGCCTCCTTCTCTCCATGTCATACTCCCCCTTTATTTCTCTATGTTCTTCAGGAAAGAAAGACTGAGATCTGGGATGCTGAATTTCTGGCGATGTATACAGTAGTGCATATTTATAGTTCAGCACTCTAGAAACAGACATTGGATCATAACATGTTTGAATTAGGGAAGACTCTTAATAATGCCCCAGGGTGACCATCCAAATTCACTGGACTCTCCTTCCAATATCTTTTCCAAGGGGTACATCTTTTAGCTGATACCCAGTTTCTCCCAGGGTGCTCCCACAGTGTGAGACAGTCCATTCTATCTGAGGCATTTCTGATAATGAATGGTTTTCCTGAATGAGCCAAAATCTGCTTCCCTGAAAATCTCATTCATTGATCATATTTTTTCCCATTACCTGGCTATTCAGAAAAAAAAATTCAATTTCAGTTACATAGCAAAGAGTTAGGAATTATGGTTTTGTATGAGTGCTGTAAATTGGAAAGTACTATATGAAAATATGTGCTATTATTATTGTTCCATGTGAAAAAAATCAAGTAATTGAAATCAACTGTAAAGTCAATGAATTGAATAATTTATTTTAAAATGACCTAAGCATCTCCTTATAATTAAATCCCTAAATTAGTGAAGTATTATCCGAATGCTAGTCATTCTTAGTTAATTGAAAGTAGTATTTTTAGAAAGCTTTCTATAAGTGTAACTTGTGTTTTACTTTTTCAAAGATAAATCGAGGAATGAATGTTTTATAATTAGATCCATATATTAAGTTAAATATTAATCTAAATTTTGTATATTTTATGTGGCTTATGTTATAAAATATGACTTACAACTATTTATAAACATTTTATATGTAAAACTATTATGTAACTAATTATTTTTTCTTTTTTTAATATAATTTTTTTTCATTATAGCTATTTTACAGTTTTCTGTCAATTTTTCAACTGTACAGCACGGCGACCCAGTTAAGCATACATATATAGATTCGTCACAAGTGATTGGATATAGTTCCTGGTGCTATACAGCAGGATGTCCTTGCCTTTCCATCCCAAAGGCAATAGTCTACATCTATTAACCCCAGACTCCCAGACCATCCCATTCCCTCCCCCACCCCCTTGGCTACCACAAGTCTGTTCTCCAAATCTGTGATTTTCTTTTCTATGCAAAGGTTCATTTGTGTGGTATATTAGATTCCAGATATAAGTGATATCATATGGCATCTGTCTTTCTCCTTCAGACTTGCTTCACTCAGTATGAGGGTCTTTAATTCCATCCATGTTGCTGCAAATGACATTACTGTATCCTTTTTTATGGCTAAGAGGTATTCATCATGTGTATATATACCACATCTTTCTAATCCAGTCATCTGTAGATGGACATTTGGGTTGTTTCCATGTCTTGGCTATTGTGAATCAGGCTGCAATGAACATGTGTGTGCATGTGTCTTTTTCAAGGAAAGTTTTGTCCAGATATATGCCCAAGAGTGGGATTGCTGGGTCATATGGTAGTTCTATGTATAGTTAGTTTTCTAAGGAACCTCCATACTGTTTTCCATAGTGGTTGTACCAGCTTACATTCCCACCAACAGTGCAGGAGGGTTCCCTTTTCTCCACACCCTCTCCAGCATTTGTTGTTTGTGGACTTGTTAATGATGGCAATTATGACTCTTGTGAGGTGGTATGTCATAGTAGTTTTGATTTGCATTTCTCTAATAATCAGTGATGTTGAGCTTTTTTCATGTGCTTGTTGGCCATCTGTGTATCTTCTTTGGAGAAATGTCTATTCTGGTCTTTTGCCCATTTTTCCATTGGGTTGTTGGTTTTTTGCTGTTGAGTTGTATAAGTTGTTTGTACATTTTAGAGATTAAGCCGTTGCCAGTTGCATCATTTGACACTATTTTCTCCCAAATTCTGTAAACATTTTATTCTTTATTATAAATGACTTCTCAACTACTGTACATATTTACTTGGCAGCCTATAGTTTTGCACTAGGTAATATGCTAATCAAGAGAAGTTTCAGGTGTTCTCTGTGGCTCATTAGGTTAAGGATCTGGCATTGTCACTACAGTGGCTCAGGTTGCTGCCATGGTGCAGGTTTGATACCTGGTCTGGGAACTTCCCCGTGTCATGGATGTGGCAAAAAAAAAAAAAAAAAAGGGAGAGAGAGAAGATTCAGATGAGGAAAGAACTGATATTATATGATTCTATTCTGTTCTGTAGGATATAACAGAAGAATAGAATATATATTCTATTATATTCTCTGGGAGTACACCTGAATATCAGCTAGTTTATTTTTAATGCTTTACCCCATTTTTCCTTATTTATCCTCATGATAACACTATAATGTCATTAGCCCCAGGCTGTGGATCCGAAACCTGAGTGGCTGAGACAGAGAAATACTAAATCATCACCCCAAGGCCCAAGGATACACAATCAGTGGCCTGAACAAGGTCTATTTCATCCCATTTCACTCCTCCGTGAGTCTTACTAGAATTCCAAATTGCCTACCCGGCTTTGGTCTCAATGTCCTGCTGACAGGCTTCCAAGCAAGGCTGGTGTGTACTTTATTTCCTTAAAACCCTTGAGAACAGTAGTGCATTGACTTAGCTGACTCACAGTGAAAGACAGTGTTTCCATTTTTGGTCTTTGCCATAAGCCTCACTCCTCTGCTTGGATCAGAAAGGCTGTCTAGAGCTTAGACCCTTGGCATCACGGTGAAGTGAGTTGGTCCGTTTGTGGAATGTTTGGAGGTTCCAAGTACCCTTGGCTTCTAATGTCTGCATCCCAGCTCTGTTTCTCTCTCTAACTTGGTCTTGATGATGAAGAAAATATCTGTGTGAATTAAGTCCTTCTGGCAATTTTGCTCAGGTTTCTGTTTGTTCTCAACGAGTATCCTGCACTAATTTCCTGGAAAGACTTCCAGCCTGCTCTGTCCTATCCAGCATGCCACCAGCCTGAGCTCTAAAATAATTTAATCAGAGATTTCCTCTACTTAACTCTGCTTTCCCCCATTCCCTGCAATTAGCTGTCTGTACCTAACTATGTACAATTTATTTAGCATGTCAAGATGTGGTGTGACTTTAGCCTGTCTTCTTAAAATCATCTTTTCTGTGAAAGTCCTCCCACTAAACTTGTCAGAGCTCCTGTATTAGCCATGGTATTAGTTTCCTATGGCTGCTATAACAAACTGCAACAAATTTGGTGACTTAATGAAAATGTATTTGCTCCCACTTCTGGTGGCAAGAAGTCCAAAATTAGTATCACAAAAATTCAAGGTGTCAGAAAGGCCACACTCACTCTGGGTTTGAGACCTTGTTCTTTGCTTCTTCCAGTAGCTGGTGGATGGCAGCCCTCCTTGACTTATACCCACTTCACTCCTGTCTCCACCTCAGTGGTCACATTGACTTCTCTTCTATGTATGTCAAGTTCCCCTCTCATCTCCTCTTATAAAGATGTGAGTGATTACATTTAGGACACACCTGGAGAGTCAAAGAGAATCAAGATCTATAACTTAATCACATCCTACAAAGCCTTTGCCATATAAGGTAATGTTCTCAGGTTCTGAAGTTTAGGATCACAGATTCTTTGGGGACTATCATTTAGCCTGATCCAGTAATCTGTTGTTGAGTAGCATGTTGTCCCCCAAATTTAGCATCTTAAAACAATGATACTGTATACTATCTTATAGTTTCTCTAAGCCAGGGATGTGGGTGGGGTTAGGTGGGGTTTTGGTTTTGAATCACTCAGAAGGCCATAGCCATGATGAGACTTGACTTGGAAGAATCCACTCTCTGGCTGACCTATGTGGTTGTTTTAGTATTTGCTTCCTCATGGATTTTTGGCTGGAAGCCTCTCCCAACTCCTTGCTATGTGGACCTCTACCTCGATCATCTCACATTAACAGTAGTTTATTTTACCAGGGTGGGGAAGTGAGAGAGGGCCAGCAAGAAAGTGCAAGTAAGATAGAAGTCATAGTCTTTTTAATTCAGTCATGGAATTTGAATTATTTCACTTTTTCCATGTTCTGTTGATGAGGAGAAAGTCACCAGGTCTACCCCACCCTCAAGCGAAGAGAATTACACAGGGACAAGGATATTAGGAAGCAGGCCTCATTGGGCACCTTGTCAGAACCTGCCTGCCTTAGCTCTCCAAACACAATATGTCTTTCCCTCTCATACTGGTTCAAAGATATCTGCTTGTAGAATTTTCCCATAAGCTTCCACTCCCATCTCAAGTAGCATTCCCACAGTGAAGTGAATCCAAACATAATTTGGAATCCAACAGCATTTCTTTAATACCTTTGTATCACTTATAGCCATTGACAACATTGATTCTCTCCTTAAATTGGGGCTCTTTGAGGTAGGGGCTCTGATATCTTCTTCTAGGGTTCTCAGTGCCTTCCTGGCACAGTGAAGAGAATTTAATAGTGTTCTGAATATTAGTTATTTTCACAATTGCATAATTTAGTGCTGATTTGATGTAAATGTAATCCTTGAACTTCATTATGCATAGTTTTCCTTGAAAAACTGTAGCTGGTCTATTGTGTTTTAGCAATGCTTCTTTAATTTTTTGCACAAATAAATTCTGAGAATTCTGTTAAAATGAAAAATCCTTATTCTCTATGCCTGGAATGTAGCTCAAGATTCTGAATTCTTAACATGTTCCAAGCTGATTCCTGTGTTGCTTGTCCAAGTACCACATATTGTGAATATAAAACATGGAAAAATGAGGAAGAGAAGAATATAATAGAGGTTATAGGGAAGGATATGTTAGTTTGAAATAAGAAAATTTTCAAATAGTAGGATCAGTGTAAAAATATGATGGGTACATGTGGTATGTGTTGAGGGTGGGTGTTTGTGTGTGTGTATAGTGTGTCTGTGTAATATGTGTGTGTGAACTAATGAGTTCATTTTCCCCAGAGTCACTCAGATGTGTGCTAAAAGTCCAATTGTTGGGGACAGTGGAAATTATAGTAACAAATAGAATAAATTGGGATTTTCTAAAAGGGATCTATGAGGTGTCATGTTTCTCTTTGGGTCCTTAAGAACATCTATGGAAGGAAAACCTGCTAAAACATCTCTCACTTTATACATTTTACCTATTGAAGTTCTGCATAAGATTTAATTTTTGAAGTCAAGTTCAGCCTTGTGGCACACATACTCATTCACACAACATACACACTGCATCAGAAAAGTTTCTCTGGGAGTTCCCATTGTGGCTCAGTGTATTAAGAACCTGACTAAAATCTGTGAGGATTCAGGTTCAATCCCTGGCCTCCCTTAGTGGTTAAGGATCTAGGTTACAGATGCAGCTTGGACCTGGCGTTGCTGTGACTGTGGTGTAGGCTGGCAGCTGCTGTTCCAGTTCGACCCCTAGTTCAGGAACTTCCATATACTATAGGTGTGGTGCTAAAAAGAAAAGGAAGAAAAGAGACCTCTGATTCTATGAGGCCTAATCAGAGAACTATAGTCAAATGTTAAAGGAAAAATTCCCCTTGATGCCCAGTATTGTGGTCTGTGCTAGGACTGGAAAAGAATTTCCAGACTCAGAATGGGGTGAAAAGAAAGACAAGTTTATTGAGCCAAGAAATGCAGCAGGATGATTTCCTGATGATTATGGAGAGCTAATGCCAAGCGTGAGTTCTTCATCTATTTTTATAGCCCAGGAACAAAGGAGAGAGGTTAAGTCTTACGGTGCATTTGCTGATCAGCTGGAGATGTAAACTTTCCTATAGGGCTGGGGAGAGGAGCTGGCCAAATACCTTTTCTTATATGGAATAAGAATGAAGTAGGCCAGGTTGCTCAGGAGGGGCTCAAAAATGTTGTAACAATTGCAATGGGATAGAAAAGGCGATAAGGGTCTGGTAATTTGTATCCCGGCAACACTGATGTCCTGAGACTCTTTGAGTTTATCCCATTGGAGAGAACTTGGAGTCCATACACAGATTTTCAAACTGATATGTAGAGATTATTCTTCAATCTTAAAATCTTTGATTAAATTGCACTGAAAACTCAAGACTTACCAACAGTGTCCAATTGCACAATAGCTCAAAACCTCACTGGGTAAGCAAACTGACTCAGAAATCCATGGACTAGACGTTTATATGCTCTGTCCACAGGAGAGGCCCTCAGGCCTTCCTTCATTCTGATTCTTATTTATTCTTATTTTAAGACAACACGACATAATGAAAGGAGCAATAAGGTGGGGTTCCTGTGTTAAGGTTGTGATTCGGCTCTGCCAGGAATCCTGTCCCCCGCCCTCTCTTGTCTCAGCTTCCTCATAAGAGGATTTTTCCTTATTAGGGGTTAGAAAAATTTTCTGTAAAGGCCCTCATAATAAGTATTTTCATCTTTGTGGGCCATACAACCTGTATTGCACCTATTCAGCTCTGGCATAGATAATACGTAACGGAGAATGTGCCTGTGTTCCACTCAATCTTTTTAAGACAGGTGACTGGCTAGCTTTGATCCATGGGCCACACTTTGCTAGCTAACCTTGTTCTACGGGATATCTGTGCACCTGCCCAACTCAAACAAAAAAAAAAAGTGATTTAAAATTCGATAGGATCTCATAAATTTTCACAAAGATATTAATAGATTATACTGGCCTGTAATATATTTGTTTTTGAATAGGGAACATACAGTATTTTAACTCAAAGGGGTTCAATTCTATGGAGGAAGATTTCAGACAGCAATTTCAGGCAGCAGGCAGTTAGCAGGGAAATTTTGATAAAGGTCTTCAGAGGGCCTTGAAATGATGCCACATTGGCATTTTCTTGCCCTGTCCGTATGTAAGGTCAGGTTAGTTAGTCAGAGGGAATAATGGCCATTTGAGGGTCCCCCCTTCAGGCCTTTCTGGGACTGCTTACTTCTCAGGACAACTGAGAAGCCACAAAGGGGGAACAATGGGCCCCACTGTCAGAACTGTAAGTAATGAACTGACTGCTCTGTAGGGCCCCATACTGATGGCTATTCAATTGTAAATATCCCCTTTCTGCTGAAGAACTGGAGGGCAGAGCCCATGGCAATATATTATGCTAAATATTCCCTGGAATCTAAGTGCAGGAAGAGAGGACAATGTAGGCGGCAGGACCAATCCATTAACTTGCTGTACATCTGCTTCTATCTTCCCATAACACAAGGTGCTGAGCCCACACCTTCCTTTTGAAACACATGGCTATTTTTATAGGTATGGAATGCATACATGTGTAAGGAATGTACTTCTATTTGAGTCCTTCTGTGGCACCTTCTTGAAGATAAGAGATCAACTTCTGCCATTTGTTTTCCCTGCAGTGTTTTCCTCTTTCACTTGGTGTTGTTTTGCTTTAAATGATGCAGAGCCTCTCCTTTGAGAGGGTACTAAATAGCTGGGGAGGTATTTCAGAAATGTTTTGATTTTTTTTTTCTTTTTAGGGCCGAACCCATGGCATATGGAAGTTCCCAGATTAGGAGTCAAATCAGAGTTATACCTGCTGGCCTACACCACAGCCTCAGCAACATAGGATCTGAGCTTCATCTGCAACCTACATCACAGCTCACAGCAATGCTGGATTCCCCACACACTGAGCAAGGCCAGGGATCGAAACCTCATCCTCATGGATACTAGTCATATGCGTTTCCACAGTGCCACAGTGGGAACTCCCCAGAAATGTTTAGAATAATATTCATTTTGCATCTATTGTCCATGGCTGTCACCAAGACCCTGGCTTGGGTTCCTGACCAATTAGGGCATTCACTTTTTCTGGATGAGATCCTTTCATTTGCCAGTTTCCTAGATTGATTCCTGATTTACTCTTGCTTTTTTGAACTCTGAGATTCTGGACTCTGGACTATGGTTTGGCCCACTGGATCCTGCCCATTTCTGTGTTCTCTGTACTTTATCTCCAGAGTCTTATGATTCCTACTAAACTTTGAAAACTTCTCCTTGCTGGCTCTTAGATAAAGCAGGAGACTTGTTCAAAAGGTAAATTTACTGAGCATTCATTATCATAAATTATTTCTAGGGTCCCTTTAAATTTTATGGACCCTAGAAATCATTTATGATAAACCTTTTAAGATAAAGGCTATCAGGCCCAGAGATGTTACCTCATTGCCCCAAATCATCCAGATTCCACCCAGATGTCATCTTCCCTCCTACTCCCCATCAGCGTTCTCTGTGGGCAGCTGTTCTGCCTCTAGTATATTTGGGGAAATTGTGTGTGTTTCCTCCCATCCTCTCATGACTTGGTTCCCACCTTTGGTTATCACACAAGTGGCTCCCAGAAATCTTGGGGTCTTTTGTGGCTTTGTTAACATCATGGCCCCAACTCTTTAAGGTGCCATCAGTTTAAGGATGCGTTTGTAGCCTACTTCTCCCAAATGTTCAGGCAGGATACAAAAGGAAGGATCTCAGCAGAGCATGATAAATTTAAAAGTTGAACACAGGGGTCCCTGCTATAGCACTTGGGTCGCTGTGGAGGTATGGTTTCAGTCCCTGGCCTGGTGCAGTGGACTGAAGGACCTGGTGTTGCTGCAGCTTCGGCATAGGTTACAGCTGCAGATTAGGTTCAGTTCCTGGCCCGGGAACTTCCATATACCTTGGGTGTAACCACAGACAGGAAGGAAGGTGGGTAGGTGGGTGGGTGGGTAGGGGGCAGAGGGAGGGAGATTCAACACAGATGTAGACACCCACGTTGTTAATAAGACTTTAGTTCTCTGTCCTTGAAGAATTTTTCACTATCTTCTGTTCTAATAAGGATTTACCTGCAGACATATTGCTCAGGAATCTCCTTGTTTTGGTACCAAGAATCTCTTCAAATCACCCCTTCTAAAGCTTCTTTCAAATGTGGCTGTCCAGTTTTCCCAGTACCACTTGCTGAAGAGACTTTTTCCCATTTTATATTCTCACTCCCTTCGTCGAAGATTAATTGACCGTATGTGTCTTGGTTTATTTCTGGGTTCTCTTTTCTGTTCCATTGGTCTGTAGGTCTGTTTTGGTACCAGTACCACACTGTCTTGATTACTGTGATTCTGTAATATTACCTGAAGTCTGGGAGAGTTATGCCTTCAACAAAGTAGCAGGGCATAAGATTAACATTCAGAAATCAGTTGCATTTCTGTATACTACCAATGAAATATTAGAAAAAGAATACAAAAATACAATACCTTTTAAAATTGCACCCCAATAAATCAAATACCTGGGAATAAACCTGACCAAGGAGGCAAAAGACTTATATGCTGAGAACTATAAAATATTAATCAAGGAAATTAAAAAGGATACAAAGAAATGGAAAGTTATGTCATGCTCCTGGGTTGGAAAAATTAATATTGTAAAAATGGCCATACTACCCAAACCAATCTACAGATTCAATGCAATCCCTATCAAATTACCCATGGTATTTTTCACAGAACTACAACAAACAATCCAAAAATTTATATGGAACCACAAAATACCCAGAATTGCCAAAGAAATCCTTGTAAGAGTTTTTATCATGAATGGATGTTAGATTTTGTCAAAAGCTTCTTTTGCACCTATTGAGGTGATTATTTTGTTTTTGACTTTTGTTAATGTGGTTTATAACATTGATTGATTTAGATATGCTGAACCATCCTTGTTAACTTGGGATTAATCCAACTTGGTCATGGTGTATGATTGTTTTTATATGTTGTTGGATTGGGCTGGCTAAAATTATGTTGAGAATTTTTGCATCTATATTCATCATCAATATCGGCCTATAATTTTCTTTTTTGTTAGCATCTTTATCTGGTTTTGGTAATAGGGTGATTGTGGCTTAAGAGGATTTCTTGGGAAGTGTTCTTTCTTATTCAACCTTTTGGAAATGTTTAAGAAGAATGGGTATAAGTTCTTCTGTGTGTTTTTTTGGTAGAATTCACCTGAGGAGCCATGCAGCCCTGGACTTTTGTATGTAGGTTTTTTTTTTCTGTATTTTTGTCTTTTTTTTTTTTTTTTAGAGCTGCACCCATGGCATATGGAGGTTCTCAGGCTAGGGGTCTAATAGGAGCTGTATCAGTGGGCCAGTGCCACAGCCACAGCAATGCCAGGTCCAAGCTGCATCTGAGACCTACATTACAGTTCACAGTAATGCTGGATCTTTAGCCCACTGAGTGAGGCCAGAGATTGAATGCACAACCTCATGGTTCCTAGTCGCATTCATTTCCACTGCACCACAACAGGAACTCCAAGGGAGTGTTTTTGTTATGTATTCAATTTCATTTCTAATGATCAGTCTGTTCAGCTGATTTATTTCTTTTTGATTCAGTTTTGGTGGGCTGTATGTCTCCAGAAATTTGTCTACTTTTTTCAAATTTGGGTTTCAAAGTTGTCAAAATTTTTCAAATTAGGTGTTCAAATTTGTTGGCATGTAATTGTTCATTTTATTCTCTTTGGTTTTTTGCTACTACTGCAGTATCCATTGAGATTTCTCCTTTTTTGTTTCTTATTTTTGTTTGTTTGAGTTCAGTCTTACCTCTTATTTGTGAGTCTGGCTTGAAGGTTGTCAATTTTGTTTACCCTTTCAAAATACCAGCTCTTGGTTTTATTGATTTTTTCTATTGTTTTTTGAATCTCTGTTTTATTGATTTGCCCTCTGATCTTTATGATTTCCTTCCTTGTGCTGACTTTGTTTTTTTTTCTTTTTTCTCTAATTCTTTTAGGTGGGGGGGTGTTAAGTTGTTGATTTGAAATTTTCCTTCTTTTTTGAGAAAGGCATCTATCACTATAAAATTCCCTCTAAGCACTGCTTTTGTGGCCTTCCATAGATTTTGATTGTTGAGTTTTCACTATCGTTTGTCTCAAGATATTTTTAAACTTCTGTTTTCATTTCCTCTTTCATCCCTTATTTCTTTTTGGCTGCATTTTTCAACCTCCTTGTAGACTTTTTTTTTTCCTCATTTCTTTTTCTGTGGTTGATTTCTAGCTTCATGCCTTTGTGATCAGAGAAGATACTTGAAATAATTTCTATACTCTTAAATTTGTTGAGGTTAGTTTTGTGCCTCAGTATGAGGTCAATCCTTGAGAATATTCCATGGGCACTTCAAATAATATATATTCTAATTTTTTTGACGTAATGTCCTGAAAATATCAATTAAGTCTAACTTTTCTACTGTGTCACTTAGGATCTCTACTGCCTTGTTGATTTTCTGTTCAGAGGATCTGACCATTGATGTGAAGTGGAGAGCTAAAGTCTCCTACTATTATTGTATTCCCATCAGTTTCTCCTTTTATGTCTGTTCGTATTTGTTGTATGAATTTGGGTGTGCCTATATTAGGGGCATATATTGACAAGTGTAATATCCTCTTCTTGAATCGATCCTCTTATTATTCAATAGTGTCCTTCTTTGTCTTCCTTTATGGCCTTCATTTTAAAGTCTATTTTGCCTGATATGAGTATTGCAAATCCTGCTTTCTGGTCTTTTCCATTGGTGTGAAATATCTTTTTCTATCCCCTCACTTTATTTATTTATTTATTTATTTATTTATTTGCCTTTTCTCATTTTAGGGCCACACCCCCTGCATGTGGAGTTTCCCAGGCTGGGGGTCTATTTGGAGCTGTAGCCACTGGCCTACACAACAGCCACAGCAACGCAGGATCTGAGCCGCGTCTGCAACCTCCACCACAGCTCATGGCAACACCGGATTGTTAACCCACTGAGAAAGGCCAGGGATCAAACCCACAACCTCATGGTTCCTAGTTGGATTCGTTAACCACTGCACCACAATGGGAACTCCCTATCTCCTCACTTTAAATTTATATCTGTCTTTGCCCTGAGATTAGTCTCTTGAAGGCAACATATAGACTCTTTTTTTTTCTTATAAGAGTCTGCCACTCTGTATCTTTTGATGGGAGCATTCAGTCCATTGACACTTAAGGTAATTATTGATAAACATGTATTTATATTTATTGCCATTTAAAACCTTGTCTTTCAGGTGATTCTATATTTCTCCTTTGTTCCTTTTTTTTTTTTTTAGTTGGATGATTTCCCTTTATTTTATGCTTGTGTCCTCTTCTTCTTAGTAGTTGTGAATGTATTGTTTGGTTTTGATTTGTGGTTGCCCTGTTTTTCAAGTACATAACCCCTTCCTGCTTGCTTTAGCCTGGTAATCATATAGATTCATACACATTCTAAGAAAAGAAAACAAAAGAAAGGAGTCTAGATTTTCTTACTTTCCTTCCGCATATTTTATGATTTTGATGTACTTTTTCAACACCTTCATGTTTATCCTTTTGCTGTTGCTTGTGTTTATTGTTGCTTTTAAAATAGTTATTTTTTTCATTTTTTTCCTTGTAGATCTGTATACTGGCTTATTTAAGTGATTACTTTCCTGTTATGATTTCCTTCATCCCACTTCTTCTTACTTCTTTTTTATTTAGAGGAGCCCTTTCAGCATTTATTTTAGAATTGTTTTAGTATTACTGTTTTGTTCGTTGGAGAAATTCTTTAATTCTCCTTCTATTTTTAATGATGTCCTTGCTGAATAGAGTATTCTAGGCAGCAATTTTTTCCCTCTTAGAAATTTCAGTATATCTTGCCACTCTCTACAGGCCTGTAGTGTTTCTGAAGAGAAATCAGCTGATAGCCTTATGGGTGTTCCCTTATAATTAACACTTTGTGTTTCTCTTGCTGCCTTTAGAATCTTCTCTTTAACTTTTGCCATTTTTATTATATGTCTCATTGTGAGCCTGTTTGGGTTCAGCTTGTTTGGGGGCCCCCTGTGATTCCTGTATCTTTTTTTTTTTTTTTTTTTTTAGGGCTGGACCTGTGGCATATGGAGGTTCCCAGTTTAGGGGTCGAAT
This sequence comes from Catagonus wagneri, assembly GCA_004024745.2. Lineage (NCBI taxonomy): Eukaryota > Metazoa > Chordata > Mammalia > Artiodactyla > Tayassuidae > Catagonus > Catagonus wagneri. Next base: position 2,498,259 of record PVHT020000283.1, on the reverse strand, counting down.
TGGAGCTACAGTTGCTGGCCTACACCACAGCCACAGCAACATCAGATCCAAGCTACATCTGCAAACTGCACCACAGCTCACAGCAATGCTGGGTCCTTAACCCATTAAGTGAGGCCAGGGATAGAACCCACAACCTCATAGTTCCTAGTAAATATCTTTCTGTTTTGCTACTATGGGGACTCCTGATTTCTGTATCTTGACATCTGTTTCCTTTAGATTTGGAAAGTTTTCAGCCATAATTTCTTTCAAATATATTTTCTATCCCCTTTTCTTTCTCTTCTTCTTCTTGAATCACTATTATGCATAGACTGGCCTACTTTACATTATCCCTAAGATCTCTCATATTACTTTCATGGTTTTTCCTTTATTTTTCTGTCTGCTGTCCAGATTGGGTGATGTCCATTATTCTATCTTCCAAGTCACTAATTCGTTCCTCTGTGCTATTCATTTTGCTCTTTATTGCCCTTAATTCAATTTGAATCTCTGTAAAATGAATTTTCTAATTTTTCTTGGGTCCTACTTATATTTTCTCGTTCCTTTCTAAAGTAATCTTTGTAACTATTCATATCCACTCTTAATTCCTTCATAGTCACCATAATTCCTTCAGTAGTTTCACTGTCTTCTTTTTGAACCTGGTGTCTGTTAGACTGCAGAAGACTGTTTCATTGTTTGCTCCTTCAAGTAAATTCTCCTGCTCTTTTAACTGGGAATGGTTCCTGAGCTTCTTCATTTTTGCTAATATTTTTCTTATTCTGTGAGTTTAGGGAAACAAACTACTGTAGTCTTGGAGGGCTATTTATATGCAAAAACACCCCTGGATATTCTGTGAGGGCTTACTACTTATTTTTGATGTGAGATTTTGGGTGCTTTCTGACTCCTTCCTTAGTGTGAGCAGGCTGTTGTCCCCTTGACAGGGGTCTGCACTTGATTTTAGGAAAATGGAAGCAATGGGCAGTTAGTAGCCAGTGCCTGGTTGCTGGGCCCTTGACAGTAGCAAGGATCCACAGGAAGGCCACACAGTCTGCTCCAAGTTGCAGGGCCCTGAGAAGTGACACTGAGCCTCAGGCAGTTGTAGGCAGTGCTTGGGGAATTTGGCAGTGGCAACAGCGGTTGTGTACTCCCATGGGAGTGAAAGCATCAATGGGTGGTGCTTGGTTGCTGTGCCCGCCTCTATGCTGACCTCTGAGGTGACTGGGGATGCAGGTGCTGCCTGTTCATAGACCCCTGGCTGTGGCAGGTCATACCCACCTCTGTAGTCATAGATAACTGTGGTGGTTTGTACCTGTCACCTGTAGAGCACACAAGAAGTCCTCCATCCCACTCAGCCCATGCAGGAAGTGCCACCACCTGTAGCTCACTTAAGCCTTTCTCTCCAACAGTCCATGTGTGTGTAGAGAAAGATATTCCTCTCCCTCTTGCCCTCCCCAGTAGTGGAGGCTTGCTTGTCCTGCAGGCCCAGACCTCCTCTCTGGTTCCCTCAGCTGTGGTGCTCTGCTCCCCATCCCTTGGTCCACTTCTCTCTAGCTCCCTCAGGCTGTCTCCACACCACCAACTCTAGTCCTCTTTCCAGAACTGACCTCTAGAGCCTGAGTGTCAGTACCCAGCCCCTGCCTGGGTGTCTCAGGCTATAGTGTCTGGGCATGGTTGTACTAATGGTCTTTGCAGCTCTCTCTCTGCTTTGTCCTCCTCAGTCCAGCTGCTGCACTTTTCTCTGCGGCTTTGAGCTCCCTCTGTCTTGGCTGATCTCCCTGTCAGTTAGGTGGCTTCCCATGGTGTGGGTTCCTTTCCTCTTTCTCAGCTTCCTCACAAGAGTACTGGTCCTGACCTGATTGCTTTCTCTCTCTCTCTTTTTATTTTTTCCTTTTGTTCAACCCAGATATGTGGAGGGTTTCTTCCTCTTTTTGGAGGTTTAAGGTTTTCTGCCAGCATTCAGTAGATGTTCTGTGTGAATCGTTCTACATATTGATAGGTTTTTTTTTGATGTGTTTGTGGGAGAAGGTGATACCATGTCTAACTCCTCTGCCATCTTGATACTGCCTAGCCTATGATTTTTGATTTTAGAAAATGTGCAAAATCAAAAGAAAAAAATTTTCATTTAAAAAGCCCTTCTAAGAATTCCCTTCATGTGTTTAATATTGTATGAAATTCTGAGTGTTTGGGGGCACTCTCTGGTTTAAAAAAAAGGTTAGGAACTTTAATTCTGAGTGTTGGGATTGCTTGCAAACCACCACGGTTTGTCCTTGTGATATAAGTGACTTTGACAAATCTGGTCTTTTTCTGCTTCTGGACATAGAATTGTGGATGTGTAGAAATAGAAAGTTAAATATTTCAAGAATCAGTTGGCCAATGATGTTCAGTTTGTTTTCCTTCCAAGGACATGGTATGATTGCATTTTTTGGCTTCTTTGTCATTGGTTGGGGGAATATCACTAGTGTTATATAGTGGGTTATGAGCCTAAGTGATAAGTGCATTTCCTTGCTAAAGCATGTAATTACATATTGTATATCTGAGAGCCTTGGGGCTTTCTTTTCCTCTGGCAGAAGCAACTAAAAATATTCAAGGTTGTTGTTCCTCTATTAGTCTGTTGCAGAGTAACTACAACAGAAAAATCCTTGGAAAAACTCTGATCGGTAACAGGAGTGAGAACTCTACCTTTCTTACTAAGCCACTAGTGATTGGAGGACATTTACCAGCATTCAAATACCTAGTTCATCCTGTGTACAGACATCTTCTGACCTGCCAAAAATTTGAGATCTTTTACCTCAAGACACAAAGAAAAAATGTTAAATGGTCAGAGACATTATTTTTTTCTTTTTTCTTTTTCTTTTTGGCTATCCCATGCATATAGAGTTGCCAGGCCAGGTATCAGATCCGAGCCATGGCTGTGACCTGCCTCAGTGCCAGATCCTTTAATCTACTGTGCTGGGCTGGGGATTGAACATGCATCCTGGCACTGTAGAGAGGCCACCAATCCCCTTGTGCCACAGTGAGAACTCCTGGTCAGGGACATAATAAGTATTTAAGATAAAGCATACAAACACAGATTTACTCAATAGAAAGGGAATTAGACATGGTTCTGCCTCTGTTGCTGATTAGTTACATAATTCTTGGCTAATCACCTGAATATTCAATGGTAACTACAGTTCATATAAGAAAGGCAGGATAGTGGCATGTCTTTATTTTATCCAATTTTAAAGATAATGAGTTGGCTCCCTGTCAACTTCAGAAGGTGACCAATTACCTTGAGTTTGAATCCACTGCAATTTTTACCCTTATTAAAGCTCAAATTATCCCACGGAGAAGTCTCTTTGAATTGCCCCCTCTGCACTTTTGGCATCACCTTGGTAGTCTTTGATATATTCCATGACTCCTGTTATGTCAGGATATTCTGAACCCAAACTAGCAGTCAGCCATTTTTCCCAAGAAGCTTTAGTTTCCTGTAAGGGATTTTAAGATTAGAATCTGGGCTTGATATTTGTGCTAGTTTGGTCACATTTTTCTAAACTTTCAATGGACAAAAGTAGGACAAAATATATAAATATGACCTGTTGTGAATTTATCATGGTATTACCAATTCAAATTCAGGACTATAAGGCTTTTACTTACTTCTATGTTACTGTTGGGAAATAAATCTCTAGGAATCTCATTGTTTGAAAATCCTGAGCAGAGGTATGATCATCTTTGCTCTAGACTCCCTTCTGAAGGATATTTGTACACGGAGTAGCCTCGAAAGAGAAAGATAACGTCTCCCTTCAGGATGAAGGCTAATGCATCAGCCAGAAATAAAACCTATACACACACACACACACACATTAAAAAACTAGGAGTTCCTGCTGTGGCTCAGTGGTAATGAACCTGACTAACATCTATGAGAACATGGGTTCAATCCCTGCCCCCACTCAGCAGGTTAAGGATCCGGCATTGCCGTGAATTTTGATGTAGGTCACAGACAGCTGTGGCTGTACTGTAGGTTGGCAGCTGTAGCTACAATTTGACCGCTACCCTGGGAACTTCCATGTGCCTAACATGTGGCCTTAAAAAGACAAAAAATAAATCAATAAAAATAAAAATAATGAAGAATTACTTATGCGATCATATGGGCTGGCAAGTCCAAAATCCATATGACATGCTAGAAACTCAGTTGATGTTGCAATATTGAGGCAGAATTTCTCCAGTTTTCACTCTTAAGGCCTTCAACTGATTAAGTGAGGCCCCTCTCATTATCAAGGGTAATCTCCTTTACTTAAGGTCACTTACTTGTAGTGTTAATCGTATCTACAAAATATCTTCATAGCAACACCAAGATTAGCGTTGGAGTAAATCACTGTATACACTCACCATGTCAGGTTGATACAGACAACTATCATGTGCAGGTTTGCTCGCAGACTAGTATAAAAGATTCATTGGCCCTAACTCCAGGCTACTCACCTGTGAAGTAAACTTGCTAAATGTGCAGCACAAACCAAGGCTTCTCTTCGTCACCACTATAGATTTAGGGGACAAAAAGAACTCTAATGCAAACATAATGCTCATGATTCTTGCTGTGCATAATAATAAAGCAGTGGGTAAGACATTCTTTTGTCTCTGGTCTAAAGTCTGGGTGTTCCATTGGTGTCCATGAAGCTGGTGGGCTCACCTCTTATATTTCAAGTAGGACAAAATCACAAACCCTTCACAGTGCTTGATGGTTACATCTGTACTTATTTTCTTTCACCCTGAGAATTTTGGTTTTCAAGAACACAGAGTATAATAGAATGTTCCATGATTACTTTATTCTGTCGTACTCATACTACAGTCTCAAAATAACAATATTAACAGTATCACTGCTTATTATGATTAATGAGAATAGTTAGTTTTTTGCATATCTTATCCCTAGTTTCCTTTTATTTTTTAAGGTCATACTATGTCAACATTGTCAGATTATATTGTCATTGCATTCTCCCTTTTAATCCTCGTTTAGGCTTAGTTTCATAAGTAGCAGTACTCAATAGCTGTCCTTAAGTTGGTTGTCTCTAGTAATTTTGATTGGCTAAAGTTTGTTCTCTGATTTCTTTGGAAGGCCTTCTGGAGATGATGTGAAAATCATTGCCTGAATTCTTGAATGTTAATAACCATCTGTGTCTTTTATTCTTGAAGGTCAGTTTGGTTTGTTACAAAATCCTTTTCTCAGAGTTCCCATTGTGGCACAGTAGTTAACGAATGCGATTAGGAACCATGAGGTTGTGGGTTTGATCCCTGGCCTTGCTCAGTGGGTTAAAGATCTGGCATTGCTGTGAACTGTGGTGCAGGTTGCTCGGATCCTGCGTTGCTGTGGCTGTAGCTACAGCTGTGATTAGACCCCTAGGCTGAGAATCGCAACATGCCGTACGTGCGGCCCTAAAATGACAAAAAGGCAAAAATAAATCCTTTTCTCACATTTTCTTTCCTTGCATGTCTAAAATACATTACTCTCTATTCTTCTGGAATAAACCATCTGTTCAAATATCTGATAATAACCAGTTTTCTTTCATTTTTAAGTCAAAAGAAATTGTTGCCTAGATGACCAAAGGTTTACCTTATCCTTTTCTTTAGAGTCGAGGAAATGTATTAGGCTGTGTCTTGCTGGCAGTGAGTAATCTAATTTAGGCTGTGATCTTTTAATATTTTAAAGCTTTGTTTCATAAAGTTACTCATGAACTAAACTTTTTGGTAATTACTAACTTTTATATTTGTTTTCTTCAGAAAATATTGTTATTTATATATTGAATGTTCTTTGGTTAACTTTAATAGTTGTCTATATCTCTCAAATTATTGTTATCTCTTTTCAATTTCTGAAATTTTCTTTCACCATCTATTTCTCCTATTGAATCATTTGTTGTGATCATCCTCATGTTTCTCTTCTAGTTTAGTCTTCTTTTCTACAATAGATTTTATTTTAATTTTTGAATTTATACCTCATTTTGAATTTTATACTTCTGATTTATGTTGTTCTTTATTTTTAAATAATTTTATATGTATTTTAGCTAATTTTTACAGGTTTTATACCTCCCTCCTTTATTTAAGCATGTTTTGCTAATTGTATTTTATTGTTTGCAGGAATATTATTCTGTTCCTGTTTGTCTCTCTTTTTGTTTTCACTTTAACTTTGCATGGGATTTGATCTCAAGCTTTTCTGATGCTCCAATTCGTGACTCTTAGTTTTCCTGAAGTTTTAATTTAAAATTGGATAACTGTTCTTCACAAAACACCTTCTGCTGCTTTTGTTGAAAGTTCAAAAATATGATGGCTTGCACTCTGAGATTCCCTAGTTCTGTTATCTCCCCCCAATTTTATTTGGATATTCTCATTTCTTCCTCTGCGTTTTCCCAACTCTGCTCAATCTTCATTCCTCTCACAGTGGTTTACACATCTGTGGGACAAGTCAGCTCTATCAGTTCATAAGGGTAGTTTGCCTCCTGCTTCTTGGTTCTTTCCATGAGCCTTTCTTATACTCACTGCTCTTGGAAACTTTAAATTTATCCTTAACTTTTGAATGAAACCCTGTTGCCTTTTTTGGAATTTCTTTTTTACTCTCAGATTCATCACATAACCTGTTGGTTCCTTCCACTTTCTTCCACACAGATACCAAGGTAGGTTTTATGCTATGGTTTTTTGTCCCTCATGGGTTCATATAGATCCCTTTTGGCTTTGTTGAAAATGACATATATAGATTTTTAGTTTTTCTCTCTCATTTCTTTATTTTGATTAAAAAAGGGATTCATGAAAACCAGAGACTCTGCAGCCAAAACAACTGCCATCTTTCTTGAATCCTTCCATCTATTGATTTTTCATGTGCAACTACAGTTATGTAAATTCCAGAGACAGAAAAGTAAATAAGATGTTGGTGTCAATATTGAGGAGCTAGTGTAAAATTTAGAAAAAGCTGTATGCTCTCGTGTATTTTCCCTTCAGTGTTTTACCTGAAATTACATTTCAAGTATAATATACATATGTAAAAGCACACATTTCTTATATTGTTCCATGCAATACATTTTTATAAATAGTAAAAACCCAGGTAACCAGTGTCTACATTAAGGAACCGAATATTATCATTACTCATCAACTTCCCTCTCACTCCTTACTTTCCATACCCTCTGACATATAACAGCACAGGAGTAAACACTCTCCTGACTATTAACAGTATAAACTAGTTTTGCTTGTTTTTATTCACTCTAAGAGTGAGAGGATAAAGAAGTTTACTATCTTGGTCTATCTTCTTTTGCTCCACATTATACTTGTTATGATAGTCATTCTTGTTCTGCATAAAATTTGTTCTCATTTCTGTGTGACTATATCACACTATGTCAATTGTCTGTTCTACTGATTTTAAGCATTTACATATCCTGGTTTGGGACTATCCTGAACAGTGGTGTTATGAACATCCTAACACATGTCTTTTGACAAATGAAGGTGTGCCTCTTTGTTGGGTGTATCCTTGATTAGGGATGGAATTGCTGAATCAAAAGTTAAACGTCTATTCAGCTTCGCTAGATATTTTCAAACGTTTTTCAAAGGAATTGCACTGCTAATGGAATTCTCATTCAGTGCTCTGGGTAAGATCTGTGTAGGGGAAAGCTATGACCCAACTACCTCTGAGAGTTATTTGCAGGAGTAGAAGGAAGGAAGGAAACAACAAAAATAGAGACTAATTTAACTATTAAAGAAGAAAATAGGAGTTCCTGTCATGGCTCAGTGGAAACGAGTCTGACTAGTATCCATGAGGATGCAGGTTTGATCCCTGGCCTCACTCAATGGGTTAAGGATCTGGCATTGCAGTGAGCTGTGGTGTAGACTGCAGATGCAGCTTGAGTCTGGTGTTGCGCTGGCTGTGGCAGAGGCTGGTGGCTACAGCTCCAATTCTACCCCTCGTCTGGGAACCACCATATGCCTTGGGTGCAGGCTTAAAAAGACAAAAAAAAAAAAAAAAAAAAGAGAGAGAGAGAAAAGAAAATAAAGGACTGGAATATATCAAATGGAATAAAAGGGAAGCTGTGGATATGAGTTACACTTTGCTAGTAGAATCTGCTAAACCTGCAAGAGGGAGAAAAATTATGACAGTTTTCATGGAAGTTTGGGTGAGAAGAGGATGGTAGTAGTTTGATAGGCTATGCCACTGCAGAAAGACCTCAGGACCTACTTATACAACTCTAACACCCCCGACCCTCCCTTACTTCCCATTCCTTACAAGTCCTGGAATCTTCCTTCAGGCTTCCCGGAACCATGTAAATTAACAAATAAAAGCCTTTTTTTTTTTTTTTTTTACACTTAACTAGTAAGGCAGTGATTTCAGTAATACAGGGTCCCGGGAACATTAAAACACACATTGAGAAGAATCTGCAGTTACCACCTTCCACTTCACATGACTATAGTATTTTTATTTGATGTCACATGAAACCATTCTTCAAAGGAGCTAATTGAGATTGACAGCTCCTGGGTTGTAGCCCTTCCCTCTCGGAGGCAGACAAGCCAACCCCCACTTCTTTATGACTAGCCTGTGCTACTTTATGACTAGCCTGTGCTACAGCCACCAGATCCCTGTGCCAACAGCCAAAACTCTAAATTATTGTCGTCTGGTTGCTGTGCTTTTCCCCAGCCTACCCTCCTTTAGGAATAGGAAAAGAAGTGTTCCCTGATGGGCCAAGAAAGGGCAAATGTTGGCAGCAGACACTCTGCATGGTGCAGAAGTCTCATTTTGGGGCAGATCTTTCTTGTGTCCTATGGTTATCTTCTGTCTTCAAGTACTAATGAAATTTGCATGTGAACAGACTCCTTGCTCTTATGGAACCCTCTGTTCCTCCTGTTAATTTTTTACCTGGAGCCCTAATTATAACTGACTCTAGGCAAAAATGCCTGTGATGTCACTGTCAGGGTATCGGAGCTTCAGGTGGGGAAATAAAGTGTTGGAGCAGATGGACATCATCTGAGCAAAGGTCTTAATGTTTTGTAAATATCTACTGCATAAGAATGAGAGTGAAAGGAAATATTGAAAATGGAAGCAAGGAAAATAACTGCACTTTTATATAAGAGCACTTTTATATATTTATTTTTCTCCTTTCTAATTTACCAAATGGTACCAGTGTATAGTGCCATGATTTATAGGTATTAGAATTCACTTTTAGTAAGCCTGACTTTCCTAGGGTCCATTGTAATGAAATAGATACCCTCTTGGCTTATAGGTTAACATGAGAATCTGCATCCCATAATATCAGGATCCCAGGAGTAGCCAAGAAAACATCTGGAAGACCACTCAAAAAGGAAGAGGTCATCACAAAGTTTATATAGTTCAAATCTTTCTCCACGATATTGAGCAGATTTATGATCTTCTAGAGTCAGCCCCACTCCTATCTCACAATGAATGGGACCACTGTTACAGGAGGCAGCAGGGGAAGGTCTTTTTCTCTTCGTCTAGTGACAGAGAGCCTCAGCCAATCAGCTGTCTAGGAAATTACCTGAGGTCTGCATTCTTCATACGTATGCACTAAAAATATACAAACTTCTTCACCAAAGATGAAAACCACACCTACCAAATATAAAGAAAATGGAAAGGGTATAGAATGAGATACAAAATTAAAAACCTGTCTTGGTTATGAAGACAGGTTAAGGAGATCAAGAATCGTATGCTAGTATCCAAACAGTAAAATATCTCACTTCTAGTTAAATCCATCACCTACCATTTTTATTTTTAAACTTTTTAATTTAAAAAAAATTGTTTTGCGAGTTCCCATAGTGGCACAGTGGAAACAAATCTGACTAGTATCCATGAGGATTCCAGTTCAATCCCTGGCCTCACTCAGTGGGTCAGGGATCTGGTGTGGCCATGAACTGTGGTGTAGGTCACAGACGCTACTCAGATCCCAGGTTTCTGTGGCTGTGGCGTAGGCTGGCAACTGTAGCTCTAATTTGAACCCTTGCCTGGGAACTTCCATATGTCGTGAGTGAGGCCCTAAAAAGAAAAAAAAAAAAATTTGGCCATGCTTGTTGCATATGGAAATTCCCAGGCCAGGGATCGAACCCATGTGACAGCAGTAAAGAGAGCCACAGGAGTGACAACACCAGATCTTTCACCCACTGAGCCACCAGGGAACTCCCATCACCTACCCTTTTTAAAAAAGTGTTTTTCCATCACCATCTTTCTTTTATGACTATTCTATTGATTGCATCAGATCATAAGCCACTACTTGGTTGAACAGGTCATTTTAGGCCTGAAAGAGCTAACGTGGGACATCTAATTACTTGCAGGGGTCTTGCTTAGTCTGACTAAGGATCACATTTCCATTTCCAAGGATAAAGCAGTTTTCCTCCCATTATTTGAATGGGACTTGACAGTCAGCCAGTCTCACAGAAAATATGTATGTACAAGCAAAATTTTATTGCCAACCCCTGGTCTCCAGAGATCCAGTGAGGTGGGATAAACATGAATCCTTTGTCACTGAGGCATTAATTTTTTTTTCCTACTCCAGGAAGGGTTTGGTGTTAATTCTGATGGCAGAAGTGGGCAAACTGATGAAGCCAAATAACCTACAATTTCTTTAGAGAAGCTCAGTTTTTTATTGACCATCAGAGGAGACATAGCCAGTCAGCTATTTATTTTTGGAGCCAATGTATCTCCACAAATGAGAGAAAATCAGCTTTCAGATCAGGCCAAGTGAGCAACTGCTGCTTTCTGCTCCCCTGAAGGATGGCTCTCAGTTCCTCTGCCTTATGGTATCAGCTGAGTGTAGATCTACCTCTTATGAGCAATGGTTAAACTCAGGACAGGTTTGCCCATCAAATCAAGGGTTGAGAATCATGTAAGACCTCTCCCTATCTTCCTGAGCAAAAATATCCATTTGACATATTTGAAATATCCAGGCACACCTTCCAATTTCAAGTATCAGGTTGGAGTCTGTATTCAAACTGTTGTAATATTAAGTTTCTTCAGACGGCTTTGTATTTAAGGACCCCTGGTTCTACTACTTACAGAGATAATCTCATTGTTCACAAACTCAAGTCATTACTTGGGAGTTCCCACTGTGGCGCAGCAGAAACGAATCCAACTACTATCCACGAGGATGCAGGTTCAATCCCTGGCCTCGCTCAGTGGATCAGGGATCCAGCATGGCCATGAGCTCTGGCTGTAGGTCACAGACTTGGCCCAGATTCCGTGTTGCAGTGGCTGTGGCATAGGATGTCAGTTATAACTCTGATTGGACACCTAGCCTGGGAACTTCCATATGCTATGGATGTGCCCCTAAAAAGTGAAAAAAAAAAAGGTTGTTGCTCAAGAGACAAGTGCTGGTAGAAATGGAAGATTTGCTTCAATCAGAAGCCTGGCAATTGAGGGAGAAGGCAGACTCATGTTCCAGAACCAATTCCAAAAATTCTACTTGTCCCTGAAGGTTTCTAAAGGGAAGTAATACAGGTTAATCGTGGAGGCAATAGGTCAGATTCAAAGTCATCTCCCATTATATGCAGACGTGTTGATTCCTTGTGATCTCTCTTTAGATGCTGTCTTGTTCACAGAGTGTGTTTGTGAGATGACTGAAGCGGAATCTGGGGCAAAGATCTGGTCATCTGTTAATTCCTTATTCTTCATTTCTATTTCTTTGCTCTAAGGTCAGAGCCAACGAGTTAGGCCAAGCATTGTGTGATCAAAAGATTTGAAAATTGTGCTTGGGCTGGTGATGAATAGAATATGGAGTGACTGGTTTAAGCTTAGTGACAATATAGCTTCCCTATGACCAGACAAAAGGGACTTCAGGCAGAAATCTCTTTCCTGCAAAGGGTTCTTTCTTGCAAAAATCTGCTCACAAATCTACTGTCAGACATCATTTCATATCTGTGAGCTAAGGGGGGAAGGTCCAACCTCTGCAACTTCTTCATGTTGACACATGGCCCTATATTCTCAGACTAGAAGGTGTCGGTATGTGTCTGTAGCATCTCTTTGCTGACAATTTTAGTTCCCCACTCATATACATAAGCTAGAATTATTTTTCTGTCCACAAAGATACAGATTATCATGAGCAATAGTGTGAACCCCATTCTCTTGAGTCCACTTCTTAGAACCGTGCTAGCCATAGATTCTGGACTGCTCAAGATGGAACAGCTTATGCCATGGCTTCAGTCTGATCATGATGCAGTTAGCTTTTTCTTCCCTGTGGTGGCAGTTATAGAAACTGTAAAGCAACTCAGGAATGTGCATAAGACACTGAAAGAGTCTGTGGCTCTCTTGTCCCAATTATTAACTGATTGAGACTGCTCCTTTGTGGTTCATGGAGATCTGGTAGACTTTAGATTTTCTACAAATAAGAAGTGAGATATTGGGGGGGGGCTTCGTATGTGGGAAACCCCACAGGCTCTGCTTGGTTTCATCATGACCAAAGAGAAAGCATTTCATTGTAAAATGGCATTTATTTACGTAGTGCCCAGACCCCAAGCAAGGAAGGGCTAATCTAAAGGGATCCCTTACCAAGACAGGTCTCAAAATAATGTGGATCTATACGGACAGGTTCAGAAGACAGACATATAATAATATTGTCAGCAAACACAGGGAAGTGGTCCTGAGCATAGAAATACAGAGGGTGGAACCATCTTTGGGAAAGCAAGGAGGCAGATTTTTAACACAGTAGCAATGCCACTTCTTCATAAAAGCCCTCGGCTGGCAGACTGTAGGAAAAACCCTGTCTACACAGACGAGGATCTTTTTTTTTTTTTCTTTTTAGTGCTTCACCTCTGGTGTATAGAGGTTCCCAGGCTAGGGGTCTAATTGGAGTGGCAGCTGCTGGCCTAAGCCACAGACACTGCAACACCAGATCTGAGCTGCATCTTGAGGCAATGCCAGATCCTTAACCCACCAAGAGAGGCCAGGGATTGAACCCACATCCCTCGTGGATACTAGGTGGTTTCTTAACCCACTGAGCCACAACAGGAACTCCCAACCCAGGATCTTATCCACCCCAAATAAGAGGAAGACAGAAAAGAAAATCTAGGTAAATTAGCTGATTTTAAATTTTTGAATGAAGCCTGAGGGCAAAATCTTTACAAAATTCAAGTGAAAGAAATTTATTCAGATGAGAATGATATTCCACTACCAGTCTTAACTGAATTTTCTTGCCAATAAATTCCCTTATATCGCCTAAAATTAAGTTCATAGCAATGACCAATCATGGTTATAATGTAACCTTCCTCCTCTCTTGCGTTTATCCTCCCCTTAAGGTATTAGAATAAAATAGTTGACATTTCAAGGCAATAGACAGAAAGAGTTGGTTGAAAATAGACCAGTCTGAGCCTTTCTTTTTGCCAGGAATGTTTCTCAGAAAGCCAAAGCGTTGGTTTCACTGTCTTGATTGGAAGCCTTGGCTTAAAAGAAATACCTCTGATTTCTTTTGCATAATCTTCTTCATACAAATCCTCTTACCAAGGATTGGCCCAAGTCATTATGTGCTAGGTATTGTCATGATTTCCAAAATAATAAATTAACCTTGTCCTTCTCCAACAGGAAGGAGGAAAAAAAAAAAAACATAGTGGTCCCTGAATCTAGTCTTTACGCTGATGAAAAATACGTCTTGGCACTATTTTGATAAAGCCTTCTAACCAAATATTTGTATTACCTTTTGGCAGGCATCTGAGTAGAAATCAAGATGGAGAGAAAAGTATTTCTCATGTATATCTGTAAAATGATCCCAACTTAATGATTCCGCCTTAGTAAATGTGTGTTCCTTGGGGAGGAACAGCCCCAAGATTTTGTTCATTTTGTCCTTCTTGATGGCTTTTATATGTGTGCTATAAATACTCAGGATTCCTTTTGCAGAGTGGAAGTTTGGGCCAAAGTATCACTTCACCCAGAAAGCTTACTTCGTCCTGACCTGCACATTCTCCATGGACTTACTAGCCGATCTAAGCCAGCTTGCTTATTCTCACTGACTTTAGTGTTCCTTTTTACATTAGATTCTCTAATTGGCTATTTTTATGACTTCTAGACATTTGTATACTGCCATAGGATAAATAAATTTAAAAAATATAACGTGTAGCCAGCCCACAAATTAATGAAGGAGTCTCATTTATTTTGTCTGGAAGTTGGTTGTTAGGAATTTGAAATTTATTTTCCCCTAGAAAAAATATTATAAAGCAGAGAGGGGTTATTAATTTAGACCACCATCTTTTATTTCTTGAGAGAATGTAGATGAATATTAAATGCTATATTTAAAACCCTGTTTTCTCATTCATGAGATTATTTCTCTGTTGAATGGATTTGCATTTTCCAGTTTCAACTACCATGAACATGCCTCTCCTCATCATAATTCCTCCCCTCTTACACTGGGTTAGAGTTGGGGTATTAGGACCAGCTTAGGTCCAGGTGGTAATAGTGGCCAAAGTGCTGAAGGGATGAGAAGAAGTCTCCATGGCAACCATAGGTCAGTTGAGAGGACTTATTCCCAAAGCCTTAGGCATATTTTGTCTCACTGATGAAGGAATGAGGATTCTGAATGTCCCCAGTAAGAGCAAGAAGAGGCAAGAAAGCATTAGTAGTCCCCTTCCTGAGCTGATGTTACAGGAGGGAAATTATTTGTTTGAAAAGAAGATTTATAATCGTGCATCATTTGTCCGCTGATTATACCCAGGTTCTGCATATTCTTGGTTGTTTGCCTGCAACTCCTGACACAGTGCCAGGCAAACAGGAGGGTTTTAGAAAATAGTGAGTTGTCCTGAGAGATTATTTTTGGTAGGGTAAACGTATGTCACTTTGGATAGAATTTAGCTAAAATAATCTGGTTCAAATTTGTACTTCCCTCTCTAGAGGGTGGTAAGCTTGCAAAGATTTGCAAATGTTTATATACTGTGGTATACAAAAAGTGAGGGTGTGCACTATTGTTGGAATAGGATCGTGCCTAGAGGTTCACCGGTAATAGGCTAGAATAGAAAGCCCTACCCGAACACACTAATGATTCAAAACAGCCATCCAAGAAACAACAGAGCAGAGGGGACAAGGATCCACATTTCAGAATCAAAGGGAAGCTGATGTGAATTATCATTCTGTGCCACATGGCCAAGTTTCCGTTGCCTCAAACTCTCCATTTATTTTATGTGTAAAAATGCAAAATCATTTTAGAAACATTTAGTGCCACATAGGATGGTGGTGAAGGTTAAGTGAGATATTGGATGTCAAGTTGCCTAGTGCACAGTAAGAACTTAAGAAATGTTAGCTTACAAGATTTCTCACTTTCAGGGAATTCAATGTAATTGGAAAATGAAAGCCTTCCTACTGACCTGAGACCAGAGGCACCCCTGGGCCAGGAATGAATTTCGGAACTCTTAGGTGCTACCTGAACTCCCATGACTGCCAATCACAGCCCTTTCAGTGAACTGGGGTGAGGGAGGGCGAGGCCTGAGCAGCAATAGCCACACATTTCCTCCTAGGTGTTTGTGTCACCCACCATGACTCCCACAGTCATTGTGCTTGTGCTCCAGGCTGCTCTATTATTAGTTTCTGCTGCTGGTTCTCCTCCAGCTGTGCATCCATCAGGGTCTGCTGCAGAATATCAGTCTGTCCTCACATGGCACAAAGACAGCGTGGCCGTCTATTAAAAATATCCCCAGAACCCTAGGCTTCTGACAGTCTGGACCCTCAGCCGCCTCACTGCTTAGAAGACATTGTTCCAAAAGTTCCCAAGGTCTCTTTTGTTATTTGCCTCTATCAGTCATATCTGGAGCTTGTCTCTCTGAATTAACTAGCCCCTCAGCCAGACCTTGGGCAAAGACATTGTGTCTTTTGATAGCATTATCTGTTTCCTTTGCAGAGAGAAGTCAAGGCTGGGTATCTTTGATTTCAAGGGATTATGATTTCATTTGTCCTGGAAATACATACACGGGTTATCTTTCATCCCCTGCCTTCAAGTCAAGGTTCCCATGTCAATATGTCATTATCTCTCCTGTCACCTATAACCACAGACTTTTGATTAACTCTGTGGTCACAATATCATCACATGAAACTGCCCTGTGCTTGCCTCTGACTTCTCTTCCCACATCTCTGAATTTCCCTTTCATGAATCCATATTTCACAGGTTTTGTGTCTCTTTTACCATCTAAGCCCCCTCAACCCTCAGCTTTGGGAAACAGTGTAGAAACTCGTATCTGTGGCCCGTGGAGAAGATGTGACCCTCTTCAGGTTTCTTGCTTTTCTGGACTAAGTCACATCCACACGGTACCATCTGGGGTTGGCTGCGAGGCAGTTTCTTTTCTCTAGGATTGCTCACTCCTATAGTCCTTCAATCATCAATGTTCCTGTAAATTCCTCCCCCTCTTCCTCCTTCTTGTCTTAACGGTCATCCAGAAGAGCTGGACAAAAAGCAGCTCATGAACATACACTTTATGACCATGTTGTGGTCTTTGGGAGTCAGTTGTATCAAAAGAGAATTAGAGTGGGAGAAGAGAATTAGAGTGGGAGAAGACAGATGAACAGAATAGGGGAAGTAGACTAAGCTAGAGAAAAAGATATTGAAAGCAAGTATGGATACTGTTATGGGTCAGGGACTGTTTCAGTCACTTTTACACCTAAGAACACTTCATCCTTGCACCTAGCATTTGAGGCAGGTACATGAATGAGAGTTCTGTAGTGTGTTTATGATGAATGTGGACTTTGGAGGCTGATTGCTGGGTTCTAATCCTAGCTTCCCTATTAACTACTTATGAGGCCTTGAGAAGTTACTTCCCTCCTCTGCTTCTGACTTCTCATTTCCAAAGTGAAGCCGATAATAACTACTTTATACAACTGTCCTAATAATTAGATATGTTAATACACATAAACTATGTAGAACAGATCCCATTGTGTAATAAGCATTCATTAAGAAGTATTATTATTACAGTTACTTAGGCATTAGTAATTATATTCTTGTTTGCAGAGCCTAACCAGGGCTATTGTATATATCTACCAAGGACATTGCAACCTGATTGGATAATCCTACCCCTTTGTCTAGGCAGAGAGTCTTCGAGGTCACTGCCAGCTGCCCTACTAGTGACTTGAGGAGAGCAAGGTATTCTTCTCACACTCCCCTTTGTGTACCAGCAATGCCTGTAGCTTCTCACACTCTGTGCAGTAGCAGATTTTGGCATATGATTCAAGAGCATTTCAACCTTTTACATATTATTACCATAAACTGTGAAATCCCTTCTGTTACTTGAAGCAAACTGGGAACTAATTAAATGTAATCTTTTTGGAAAAAAATCCCGTTTGGGCTTTTCAGAGTGGGACAGACTCTATTTTATAATTCCTTTCTGAGAATTCCCCATGCCCTCTTTAGAAACCTTTCAATTATTTATTAGCTCAAGAAAAATACCCATGAAAGATCCCTGGGCAGATGAACATACAGTGAAATAAAGTACATTTATTATTAGAAGCCATATCCATTCTGGTACTCACTAGGCTGCAGGCTTCAGAAGAATTGGTGAAGGATTCAGCCCATCTCTGATTTCTGGTGGCTCCTTGAATCATTAGCAATTTGTTCAGTCATTGCTTGATATCTGTTCATATTTCAAGATGTCTGGTTCTTAATTGTAAGTGCACTGGTGTTACAGACCATGCCATATGTGTTCCCCTTCGGACTCATTTTTGATCTGACAAGCCCATGATTTACCTTTCAACCCTTATGTCATGAAAGGACCTCAGTTACTATGATTCTGAAGATCCATATACTAGGTAGCTCCACCAGGATGACCAGCTGGCACCTCTCTGTTTTTGACACACATCGGCTCCCACTATGTGAACCTCCTCTCCCTATCTTGAAGGTACTGGAAAGGCCCTTCTACCACAGGGCCTTTGAACATACTCTTTCCTGCATTTCCATATTTTCCCTCTCTCCTCTCATCATCACCCTTTCTTCCACCTAGTTAATATCTCTTCATCCTTCAGATACTTTGACTATCCCCATGACCTCCTCCATCAACCTTCCTTACCTCCACTCCCACCTATGTACAGTTCTCTGATGTTAACAGTCAGTGAATCATCTTCATTTCACTGAAGGCATTCTTACTATTTATAATTAAAATTTTATTAATGAAATTATTTGATTAATGCCATGCTCCTGACTACTAGAAACTCGGTTAGAGGAGGAACTGTTTTGCTTGTTATTAATCTTCAGCATTGAACACAGTATTTAGCACAAAGAAGGGTTGCAGTGAATATTTTTGAGTTAATTAATGCTCAACATGTGCTTGCTTTGCAGTGATTAAAGCCTTGGTTGTTAGTAGATTAGTAGATTCAATAAAGTCTTCTAGAACCAAGATTAAATATAGGGTTTCATCTAGTAGTTTCAAGTAAATCCAGACTGAAATGTGCTATGAATGGATGTGTCTGGTGTGCAGACAGGTGTGTAAAGGACAAAAGTCAGACCAGAGGTCATTGCCTGGTAGGTCATTCTGAGCTGGGACTCTAATGAACAGCAGTATTAGGAAAGACTGGCATAAATCGGGATAACAAACTAGAAACAGGTTTGTGGAGTTGCCAGGTGTTGACCAGAGATGAAATCTATATGGTAGGCAAGAGACTGGAATAGTGTTTAGTGAACTCATTTCTTTATTGCAGAAGTATGATGTACTAGGCACATTATTAAGACCTGGACATCTGTAGACAAATGATTCTGCTCCTTCTCCAGAATCCTGGGGGACGTGGGGGAGAATAATTACTTATAATGTGTCATGGAAAATCCTATGATAGAGGTGCTCTAGGCAGACACAATTTCATAATATGTGGGTATAATAGAAGGTTCTTGGAGGAGATGACACCTGAGCCGATCTTTGAAGAGTACACAGGTGTTAAGACATCAGTCGAAGGCATAGGAGGGAGGTAGTCTAAGTCACTATCAGCAAGTAGGAACCTCACAAACCTGAAGAGTGCCCAGAGTACTTGAAGAATTTGAAACCTCCATGGATGACTAGAGAGCAGAGGGCAAAATGGGGGTGGAGGATTTAGTAAGCAGTAAGGCTGAGGTAAAGGATGTGGATTGATTTGGACGGGGTTTGTAAAGTCACTGGAAAATGATCAGACACACCCGTGACCCAAGTTGTGCTTAGGAAGTGGCTTAGGAATTGGATGAAAGAAGAACTGGGCTAATATCAGGGAGGTTGTTTAGGAAATGGGAGATAGTGAAAGAACCTAGGAAAGTGGCATTGGAATTTCAGGAAAGGAAAGAGCCTTTTGGTGTTCTGAAAGATAGATAGAGGGTGGCCATGCCAAATGCAGGCAGTAAAGCAGCAGAAGTTTTCTGTCTTGGGCAATTTGATAAATGATGCTGCTAATTGCTAAGAGAAGTTCTGTAAGTGAGAAAAAACCTTTTGTTGTTTGGAGGTGGAGAATTTGTTTTACAATATGTTGAGGGATAATAAAATTGCTTTCCAGCCCCATTTTCTTCCTTTTCTTAAAAAACAAATGTTTATGTCTTAGGGAAGTTTTCCCAGCTTTGCTTTGCTGCTGGATGGTGGCCATGTGATCAATTTCTGGCCAGTGGGATGTAAATACACCATTGGGTACTTCTTCCAGCCAATGTCCGCTCTCTTCCTCCTTTCCTCAGTCCTACTGTTGGGAATGTGGAGGTGTTGGCTGGAGTTCCAACAGCTGTCTTAGACCATGCGATGGAAGCTGCATGTTAAGGATGGTGGAACAAGGAGAATAAATGTCTTGAGGCCCTGATGATTATAGCCTTTTCAGGCTTGGCTGCCAAATTATCACCCTCTGATCTGTGGAGCTTCTTTCTCCAGCCACCGCCATCATTGCTCAGTGGGCTCATGAACAATGTGGTTGTACTAGGAGGAATGGAGGCTACATATGGGCTTAACCACATGTACTTTTAGTCATCAAGACTGACCTGGCTATGGCCACTGCTGAGTGGCCAGTCTGTCAGCAGCAGAGATCAACACTAAATTCCCAATATGGCAACTTTCTCTGAGGTAATCGTCCAGCTACCAGGTAACAGGTTGTTTACATTGGGCCATTCCCATCATGAAAGGGACAGTGTTTTGTTCCTACTGGAATTGACAGTTACTCTAGGTGGGGATTTGTGTTCTCTACACAACAATGCTTCTTTCAGAGGTAATTACCAGGGATTTATAGAATGATTCATCCACCTTCATAGTATTCCACATGGCGTTGCTTCTGATCAAGTGGCTTATTTCCCAGCAAAAGGAGGGCAATGGACCTTGCTCCTGGAATTCACTGGTCTTACCATATTCCCTGTCATCCTGAAGCAGCTGGTTTGCTAGAGTTCTGGAATGGCCTTTTGAAGACTCAGAATCGATAGGATCTATAATATGCATCTCTCTATATCTCTCGACCTCCCTCCGTGTCTCTCTCAATATATATCTCTCTCTATCTAATGAGATTGGGTTGTTTTACTCCTTTATATCCCCTTAATTGCTTTTTCTAGCCGCATTGCTTGAGATATACAGACTACTCTCTAACTTCCTTGTACATATTGCCATCTACACTATTCAGAGCCATTAAAAACACTTTTGGATGAAAAGTAGGTTTTACACTATACATCTTTTTCTCTGTATTAATAGAAGCAGTAAAACATGCAGGATTTATAGTCCAAGATTTGAAATCTAGGAGATATGGATGCATCATGACCTGTGCGATATTATGGACATTACTTAACTTCCCTGAACACTCAGTTTCTTAATTTGTAAAATGAGGATTAAAATATCTTCATCACAAGACTGTTTAAAGAGTGAAAATACATGTCAAATACTTCATGGAGGAGTTCCCGTCGTGGCTCAGTGGTTAACAAATCTGACTAAAAACCATGAGGTTGCGGGTTCGATCCCTGGCCTTGCTCAGTGGGTTAAGGATCCGGCGTTGCCGTGAGCTGTGGTGTAGGTTGCAGAGGCGGCTCGGATCCCGCGTTGCTGTGGCTGTGGCGAAGGCCGGCGGCTACAGCTCCTGTTAGACCCCTAGCCTGGGAACCTCCATATGCCATGGGTGCGGCCCTAGATAAGGCAAAAAGACAAAAAAAAAAAAGTGCTTCATGGAGTGCTTAGTGGGATAAGGATAAGGATATAGTAAATAATGAGTGCTGTTGTTCTAGAAGTCAAACTACTATCAGGTGAGGGTCTGAATCTTTGACATTAGAAAGTTCATACCTCAAAAGGAGAATCTCCACTGATCTCTGGAATTCTGTTCCAGGCCATGCCATCCATCCTGTGTATTCTTTGTTCAATAGCTGCAGGGTGAAGCTAATGTGTTTAACTCATCTGTGCTAACGATTTAATTTGTTTTCCCTCCCAAGTAACCTTTGTATTGTAAAAGGGAGAGTTTTGGTGCCTTAATGGAAATGAGTGACTAATGTGAAAATTGCAGGCACCTGGCAGGGCCAGAGAACAAGACGCCTTTGGGCAGGGGGCTCATTTCTAGGGGACTTCTACATCATTCCAGCAGGAGCTGGAGGTCACTCAGCCTGCCCCTGGGTAAGGCTGACTTTGCTCTGCCAAGAATAAATCTGTGCGAAATCAATACCAGCTCCTGTTGTTTTGAAGTTTTACTCCCTGCCTTTAGGGTTCAGACAAACATTAGGCACTCCTAGGTAAACATTTGTTGAATGCAGATTGAAGAGGAAGCGGGGGCAAAGTGGAGAATGGAGAGGCTCAGCTCAAGAGGCCAGGAAAACGCCTAAGATCACTTGGAGCAGATAGTTGATTCAAAATGACTTCCTTTTATGTATCGTCTTTCATTTTTATTATTATCTTGCTCCTTACTAGTTGACTTTTTATTTTTCTATATGAGAAAGAGCACGGTAATTCCAATTAACCTCACTAGTCCAGAGGAAAACCTAAGACAGTTTATCGGTTTGCATTACTAATTAACCTGATGCCTGCCACTCAGTTGGTAGAACACTTGGGCAGAACTGAAAATATAATCTTGTGAAACTAATTCTAGGTATGTAAGTTGAAACAGCCTGCAGATATCCAAGAGGGAGATTTCAGATGGCTTCTTAAGAAGATATCCCGTTTCAGAGTCCAACACCTCTTGAAGTTAAGAAATTATCACCCCACCCTCAGGGCTATGTTTTATGTACAGTTGAAGTCTGACAACCCAGCATTCTATGCAGTTTGTACTTACGTTATTCTCAAGCTCATCTTGGATGCTTAAAACTTAGAATAAGAGTTTGTTTGTTTTTAAGGTTTCTCAAGTTAACGACTGGGAAAGTTTACATATCATTTCATAGAGTTCTTCAGTGATTTTAGTTATTACTTACTTGTGTTATTTTTATTTACTATATATGCAACATCTTAAAAACACAGCAACTATTAAAGTTTTGTAAGTACATCAACTAATTCAGGATGATATTTAAAAAAAAAAAGCCTTCAGGGAATCTAATATTTGACTGAACCTGGAAAATGCACAACACACCTAATTCTACAAATAAATAGTCTTTGGGAGGTTATGAATTCTTTGAATCTTCCTGGTAAACTCCTTAGAGGATCAGAGGTCCCAGGCTAAGAAATTCTGATGGAATCCAACACCATTTTTTTATGGAAAAAAACCTGAGATACAGAGAAGTTATAGTTCCAAGACCAAGGCCACAGATTACTTGGAAATCCTAGACCAGAACCCAGGCCCCATGGATTTGTCTCGTCATATCCCAAGTTCCTGATACATTCTCAGGAAGCATATGTAACATCTTATTAAGCTAAGGGCAATACAGCGATATTCAACTCTGGACTCTGAGGCCGGTGGGCTTTGAGGAAAATTAAGTCTAGTGTGTGGTGTGCTTATTATTCACCAGACAGGAATGGATTCAGATTGTGTGGTGCCCGGGGGTTACATGATCTGTTAGTTTTGAAGAAAAAGAATACAAAATTATAAACACAAAATTAAGTACAAAAGTGAACATTTATTTAGAATGAGAAAAGTAATTACCTTAAACTATAAACATATAAAAGCAACAAATATCATAAAGATAATTTAGAAAAATAATGTAATTTACTTTTTATTAATTATTCAGCTTCCAGACACACCTTTATAATTCTTTTATAACCTTTTTTTGGGGGGGTAACATACTTTTCAATTACCTCTTCATTTGAAAATATTTTATAATGTCATTTTCTATAAATAGAATAGCAAAATAATTCAGTCTTAAGTATTTTTTCCTCTAAAATTTGTTTCTTATTGATAGATTTTTTTTTCCATTTCACAACTTATAAATTCAGGACTGTTGCCAAAACTGGGAAAATCTCTATCATATTTCTTTTAGAAATGAACTATTATAGTTGTATTCAGTGTTTGTAATACTGCTATAGGTTTGTACAACCACAGAAGTCCTGATAAGTCCTGCTTAGCCTAATTCTCATCAAAAAGTTAAAAAAAAATGTGTGTAAAGCCAATCTGCTGACACTGGGTTGTGGTGGAGGAAAGTGCATTGTTTATTGCAAGGCAGCAAGCAAGGAGTCCAGAGCAACTCGTGCTCAGAACATCTGAACTTCCCTGATGGGTTTCAGGAAAACATTTTTAAAGACATTTTTAAACGCTGGGAGGGGCATTCCAGGGTATCTGAACAGTTCATGCATGATTGGTTGATAGTAACAGGACGGAGTCACAAGGGTTAATGTTATTAATCCTTAGCTTCCAGTAGCCTGGGGGGTACTTGTTCATTATTATAGTTAATTTCTTCCTTTTAGTGGGGGTTTTAGCATTTGTATAACAACTCAGGGAATGTGTATCAGATGCTACTATCTCAACTTCAGAGAGGAGTTAAAGAAGAGGATATGGGGGAGGAATCTGTCCCAAGAAGGTCCCATAGGCTCATTCAGTGGCTACACATTTGATGATTAGAACTTCCCAGAAAAGGCTTTCGTCTCATACAGTTTAAACTTGGTTTCTCCTTCATTATCCGTAGGTATCTGGTGCCAGAAGCTGAATGACACCATGATCTCTGGCCTTGCAACTTTGGTGTCATGACTTTGGCTGAGTTGGCACCATGGACACTAGGACTCTTGGAAGCCATTCCCAGATTCTTGTAACAAGTAGCAAATGCTTAATTATTTATGGTAGTGACTGTGAACCACAGTAATAGATCCAAGTCTTCTCTCAGAACTTCCAAAAAATGGATCCTCTTGTACATGGGATCCAAGTCTTCTCTCAGAACTTCCAAAAAATGGATCCTCTTGTACATGGATCCTCTTGTCCAAGTCTTCTCTCAGAACTTCCAAAAAATGGATCCTCTTGTACATCTTATTGCAAGACAGTTTGCACTGGAAAGAAATTGTCCATCATCTTAATTGAGATGTGATTAAAACACTTTTACTTTGCCAAATTTTACAAAAACATAGATAAATCTGAATACTGGGCTTTAGGAAGGACCCTGAAGCTTGAGTATCATCAGCTCCAGGATTAAACTGCCCCTGATGCCAGTGGTTCTAAAGTACTGGATTTTTGAGCATCCTAGTACCCCCGGGGTTAGACTTAAATTCTATTTTTTTTCTTTTTTTGTTCTATGTATTCTCTCCTTTGGTGATCTCAACCAGTCTCCTGCCTTTAAGTACTAATTACATTCAGACAATCTCCAGTTTCTTTCCTCCACTGGTTGGAGCTTCAGAATCATGTACCTAAGTATTGTCTCGGTATCTCCACTTAGATGTCATGCAAACTCACTATCACTACAACTTCTCTCTGCGCCTTGCCCCCTTAAACTTCTCTATCCATAGGCTTCTCAGTCAGGAGTAATTTCATTTTTTCAGTTATCTATACCAAAATATAACTTTCATTTTGTTTATTAAGGCACATTCCGTATGTTCAGGATTTATACAGATCGTGATTGCTTATTACCCACTTCAGAGCTCCTACCTTGGACATAACCAACACTATCCGTCCTTCACCTGGATGGCAGCAGAAGCTTTCTGAAGGGCTCCTCTGTTGCTTCTGTGCTCCCCTGGTGTGGTTCTTAGCCCACCAGCCTTTATAATTTGGATCTTGTCATTCCTATGTTAAAGTCAGCTTATTCCAGGAAGCCAAGGCCATAAAATGGCCATGAAGGCTCTAAGTGATCTAACCTTACCTTGTAAGACCTCTCCTACCTTCTCCTTATCCCAGTCCTGCACCCACCCCGGCTCCTTGAAGCTTGTTGAAAATACCAGGTAAGGACTTCAGGGCCTTTATCCCAGGTATCTACCTGGATAACTCCCTTCTCTCCTTCAAGTATATCCTCAAGTCTTACTTCCTCAGTGAGATTCTCCTGGCCACCCTACATTTGCCTCCCCACTCACCTACTAGCATCCCTCATCCTTATCATCCAGCTCTACTTCTTCTTTATTATCATAGCACTCATCACTTGCTAGCATCCGGTATATTTTCATAGTAATCTCGTTGATATGTTTATAGTTGCTCTATTGAATATTAGCAATATAGTATATTAACTATACTATAGTAATATAGTATAATAATGTATCATACTGATATTAGTAATTGTATATTGCTGATAGTTGACTATCTTGCCTCTCTAGTAGGATGTAAACACCACAAGGACAAGGATCTTTGTGGTTGTCAATGGTATGTCCCATGAGCCTAGAAAGTCATCTAATTCTCGACGAACTAACCTACCTGTAAGATATGTACTACCGCTTTTATAAATACAAACATTTAAATAGCAAAAAGTTAAGTAGCTTGCTAAGATCAAAAAGGTAGTAGAGATGGGATCCAAACCCAGATAGCCCTCAGAGCCCGCACCCTTAACTGATGTGCAATACTGCCTCCTAGTGTATGGAGGGGAAAGGCAGCTGATGCAGTAGGGAACTGACCTCTGAGTGCCAGCTGCACCTGGGTCATTAGCCCCTGACCTAAATGCCAATCTCATAGATAAATGTTCCAGGATTAACAGTTCACAAAAGAAGTCACTTACATTCATGAAGTATAGTTAAGACTTCACCATTTTTCCAAGGAAATAATGATATTCTCCCCCTTTTCTGAGTCATATTATATATTCTCTTTGACCATTCGCATGGCTCAGTTACCTTCACCAGAAAAAATGTGATACACTAGGATATGATTCTGTGCTAATGAGAGACAGGAAGACCACAACAATATTTCCAAATGTGTTGTTATAACAACACGTTGTTTTGGAGGTCAAGGTGATTTGCATAATATATGAATCACTTGATCAGGTGGAAAAACTACTGCTAAAGGAAATCATTACAAATAGAGAGCCAGCTTCTGCAATCTGGGTACAAGAAACTTTTTATATAATGTGACTGATTTGAGAAAGAAATTAGAAATCTTAAGGTTTATAGCAATTTTTACTATACTGGCATTATTTCTGAGGATAGGTTAATGCATAAGAATTTGGCAGGCATGCCATGGGGCTGGGATGAACTATTTTTTGAGACTATCTTTCTGATAACCCACATACCAATACATATGAACGTATACACACGAGTGTGTTTCTGGACTTTTCAAAATCCTTATATATCTAGTCTCCCAGTTTCTAGCTTTCCTTTGCCCAGGCCTTTTGGCATTTTGTGCCTGAAACTGTCTTTTGAGAACTTAAGAGTTCTCTACTTAAAATCCTCCATGCTTTCACTATCTATTATAGAAAGTACATACTTTTTCATGTGGTAACCAGTTATTCAGTCTGGGAGGAACTCACTCTTTTCTCTGCCCTCCCCACATTACTTTCTATTTCCTAATCACAGTGCTTCCCCAAGCACCCCATGCCTTGCCACATATTTGAGCTCTACACCTGCTAAAACTCCCTTTCTCCTCTGGCTCTATCTAGACAAATTACACTCGACTTTTAAGAATGAGTTTAAATGTTACCATCCCCAGGAAGCCTTCCTAGCTAAATCTCAGCCCCCACTAACTCCTGCAAACACACACGTATATTCTCCCATACTGTTGAAATAATAGTTTTCTCTACTTCCACGTGACTTTGTTCATACTTCAGGGACAGTGGACTTGCTTTTATTTTGGTGATTTCTTTCTGTTTGACTATGATTTGGAGAGTTTCCACAACTCTCTAAGAACTGAAACTATCTTTGGGTTTTTGTGGAGAGGTGAGTTAGCAGGTCTCTGTGTGTCTAAACCAATCATAGTGTGGATTGTTGTATGAAAGGATTTGAAGGAACAGAAAATGCAAGTGGAGAGTTCGCAAGAGTCCATTCATCAACACACACAATCACTTTCCCCAGTTCACCAAGACTTGATTGAGCCCAGTGCCTGCCAAACATTGTCCAAGGCCTTGGAGCTGGTGTAGTGAGCACAGAGGCTGACACCTATTCTCCTGTAGCGTAGTACACAGCAAGAAATGAGGCTATAGCAGTGCACGTGCTGATAGCAGCCATGCTGGCATTACATGACTTGTTCTCTAGAAGAAAGGCTTTTTTTTTTTTTTTTTTGGTTTTGTTTTTCCATTACAGCTGGTTTACAGATTTCTGTCAATTTTTCCAGCTGCACAGCGTGGTGACCCGGTTATGCATACATATATGGGTTTGTCACAAGTTATTAGACATAGTTCCCAGTGCTATACAGCTGAATCTCCTTGCTTTTCCATCCCAGAGGCAATAGTTTACAAATGTTAACCCCAGACTCCCATACCACCCCACTCCCTCCCCCACCCTTTGGCAACCACAAGTCTGTTCTCCAAGTTCATGATTTGCTTTTCTGTAGAAAGGTTCGTTTGTGCAGTATATTAGATTCCAGATATAAGTGATATCATATGGTATCTGTCTTTCTCCTTCTGACTTGTTTCACTCAGTATGAGGGTCTCTAATTCCATCCATGTTGCTGCAAATGGCATTATTTTATTCTTTTTTATGGCTGAATAATATTCCATCATGTATATACACCACATCTTCCTAATCCAATCATCTGTCGATGGACATTTGGGTTATTTCCATGTCGAAGAAGAAAGACTTTGTGTTTTTTCCTTTGTATGTCCTAACTTGACTTTAATCAACTGTTGTTAATTAGAAGGATAGAAACTTTTTTGCACATGGAGGTGTTCAATAAATAGCTAATGATGTTACCAAACTCAAGTTCATGTGCCCGATACACGGTGAGGCCAAACAAATGGAAGTGTCAGAGATTAGAGCAGAGATAGGTATATCGTCGGCCTTGCAAGGAGACAGGTGGCTCATGCCCCCCAAAATCCCAAACTCCCTGAAGGGTTTCAGCAAAGCATTTTTAAAACCTAGGTGGGGAGTGGGGTCACAAATTGTATGATCAGTTTTATGCACAGTTCTCTGGTTGATGGTGAGGTAGCAGGGTGGTGTCACAGGGGTTAACTTTATCAGCCCTTAGGCTCCAGGAGGCTGGGGGTGTTAATGATTATCAAGTAGTTAATATCTTCCATTTGGTGGGTTGGGGTTAGCATCTGTAATAATACTTAGGAAATGTGCATCAGGTGCTGTAAACTAGGTACTTTGGAGAGGAGCTAAAGCACAGGATATGGGGGAGGGGTCTGTCCCAGGAAGGCCCCATAGAATCCTGCTGGATTACAAGGACATAAGGAAGGAGGAAGGGGGAGAGAAAGGAAGGGAGAGTGTAAGGGTAGAGCACAGAGAGAGGGAGAGGGAAAGGGCAATCTCTTGGTCACCAAAATAAATTAAAGCTTCTAGTATTTTTTTTTTTTTTGCCTTGTCTAGGGCCACAACTGCGGCATATGGAGGTTCCCAGGCTAGGGGTCTAACAGGACCTGTAGCTGCCAGTCTACACCACAGCCTCAGCAATGCGGGATCCGAGCCGCATCTGCAACCAACACCACAGGGCAACACCGGATCCTTAACCCACTGAGCAAGGCCAGAGATAGAACCTGCAACCTCATGGTTCCTAGTCAGATTCGTTAACCACTGAGCCACGACAGGAACTCCAAATCTTCTAGTTTTAACTAGAAATAAATGACAATCTTCTTCACATGCGCTCTTCAAAAAGCTGTAACTACAAAGTCTTGGAACCAAAACCAGTATAAGAATAAAAGTACAAACAAGACAGAATAAAGGGGAATCCCTGGCACAAATCCTAGGTGTGATCAGATGGTTGGAGGGGAGGGTTCCCTGTGGGTGTAACCCCTCCCCCGTCTTCTCCTCATCAATGTGTTTGTGTTTCTTAAATGACTTCCAAAAACACCTTTTCTTGGGGTTTTCATGCCTAGGAGGCTTTGGAGGGAAAAGCCTCCTAGGCATGCAGAGGGAAGCAGAATACATTTAACAGATAATTCAATAATTATCTCTCTTTCCTGTTTTTTCCCCCTTTCATTCCTGTGGGGCTCTAGAAACATCATCGTGGTCCTTATTTAATGCAGTGCAGGGGCTGGGGGTGGGGCTCAGACGGGTAAAGACCTACTTGCTCTGTGAAAATCTCTCCATGGTTTTGGTTTGCTGCATTCGGTGATGGAGGCTGGAGAGGAAGACAAAGTTTGCAGTGTTGCTTGAGAAAACAATTGCACAAACAAAATCCTTGAGTCTCTCCCAATAAGCACAGAGGGAGCTGTGAGGCAGGGCTGGTTCAGAAGGATTAGAACAGTGAGGAAGCCTGAGCTTTGCTCTGCTCTTTACAAACTGAATCGCCAGGCTTTCTGAGCGGGAAGCTCACCCCTCAGGCATGAACAGCCACTGCAGAGAAACCAGGATTCTCCTTACCCTGTGTTTCTTTACCTGTCCTCTAAGAACCTGGGGAGGGAGGGAATTATTGAAGATCCGAAGATTTTTTTTTTTTTTTGGGAAGTCTTTATTATCCTGTTCTGTCTCAATCATCTCAATATTCAAAAAATAGATTTAGAGGAAGGCTAGCATAAATAAAAGAACAGCTAACCTTCAAGGGCTGTTGAAGTTTTAACCCCCTAACTCTTTTCTCGCCCTTCTCTATGTACTATCTATTTCAAAGCACTGGAAAAGAGGGATTGTCTAAACTCCATTCATTGGCAGCCATTTGAACAGCTTCAACTTGCAGCACAGCCAGGAGAATACCAGGAGTGTGAGAACTTGGAAACATTTTCTAGGATTCAGGAATGATACCAGCATCGAAATGTTTAGCATTAAAGTGAGAAATACAAATATTAAAAATGACAGTTCTGTGATTGCCGTGTACACAGCTCTTGGGCCACAAATCCAAAATTCTTTGTTCCTGTGATTTTGTTCTAACTCCCATAGCAGGGAATCCCTAAAAATCTAGACCCAGGATGTATACCTGCACACTTCCAAGGTACCAGTTTTTACTTATTTCCCCTAACTTGGTGATTCTTCGCCTGTGCCTGCAGGTGAAAGGATTTGCTGCCCTTTCTACGATGACTTAAATCTTTGCTTCTGGGGGGAGAAGGGTCCAGGAGGATCTCTGTATTGGTTCCCAGTGACGCTCGTCCTCCTTCTCATCCACAGCTCATCTTGCTCCTGAACACCCTAGGGTACATGGAGAAGGAGGCTGAGAGTGAATACAAACTTTCCTTGGGCCTGCAGTTACCAGCTACCCATGTTTTATATTCTCATGCTGTCCCACATTTAGCCTTTAGCAATTTGTTTAAGCTTTTCACTGATTTATCCTTACCAGGGTGTATGATACCTGGCAGCATCTATTTCCAGTCAGCAGATATTGGCATTCTTAGAGTTTCCTGTCTTCCCTTATATTTTGGGTTATTTGGTTGTGATGCAGTCAAGACCGTTGCCAACTTGCAGGTTGTCATGTGTATATGCTTTGTTGATGGTGGTAGACGAATGTTGCTTTCTTCAGCTTTCTATACCCTAAGTGGAAGACAGAGTCAACTGATGCATTTATTAAACTCAATTTCAAGGGTGATGTTTTAAAGTGTTGCTTTCAAATTGCATTTTATCCAGAGGAGGGATTATGATGTGCCTTGGCCTGGAAGCCATGATAAAGGAACTAGAAACATCTAAACATGACAAAAAGTCTAAGGGAAGAACTCTCCAGATATTCTGGGGGCAGATTTGAGAGCAAAATAACACTTAGTTGGGTTATTCCGGGAGCCAGAAGCAGTGCATGGAGATTACAGGGAAGCATACAAGGGGAAAACGTTCTACTGAGTAGAGAGCTATAAAAGCTGGATAAAATGTTTTTTGAAGTCATCATCTCCCCCATGACCACAGAAATAGTATAGTTAAACTTGTATGAAAGTTTATCAAATTGTTTTTAAAGGTGGTTTTAGCATTCAGTTAGGAGTTTAGAATAGATGAACTCTGATATACCTATATACCTAAAATTATAATGGAATCAATTCCTTTTCAGCCTCTTTTTACAGGTTATTTTCCATTCCACAGTCAGAATCCATTGTGTATATGTACCACATCTTCTTAATACATTCATATGTCCTCGGACATGTAGGGTGTTTCCATGTCTTGGCTGTTGTGAATAGTGCTGCAATGAACCTACGGGTTCGTGTACCTTTTTCAATGAATGCTTTGGATATACGCCTAGGAGTGGGATTGCTGGATCATTTGGTAGTTCTATATTTAGTTTTCTGAGGTACCTTCAGACTGTTTTCCATAGTGGTTGTACCAATTTACATTGCCACCAACAGTGTAGGAGGGTTCCCTTTTCTTCACACCCTCTCTAGCATTTATTTGAAGACTTATTAATGATAACCATTCTGACCAGTGTGAGGTCGTACCTCAATGTAGGTTTGATTTGCATTTCTCTAATAATTAGTGATGCTGAACATTTTTTTGTGTGCGTATGGGACATCCCAATGTCTTCTTTGGAGAAATGTCTATTTAGGTCCCGTGCCCATATTTCAATTGTGTTGTTTATTTTTTGCTGTTGCGTTGTATGAGTTTGCTCTGGAGATTAAGCCCTTGTTGGTTGCATAGTGTGAAACTATTTTCTCCCATTCTGTAGATTGTCTTTTTGTTTTTTTACGGTTTCTTTTGCTGTGCAAAAGCTTGTACATTTGATTAGGACTTATTGGTTTATTTTTGTTTTTATTTCTATTGCTTTGGGAGACTGACCTAAGAAAACATTTGTACAGTTGATATCAGAGAATGTTTTGCCCATGTTCTCTTCTAGGAGTTTAATGGTATCTTGTCTTACATTTAAGTCTTTAAGCCAATTTGAGTTTGTTTTTATGTATGGTGTGAGGGTCTGTGGTAGTTTAATTGATTTACATGCAACTATCCATTTTTGCCAGCACTGGTTGCTGAAGAGACTTTTTCCAATTTTATATTTTTGCCTCCTTTGTTGAAGATTAATTGACCATAAGTATCTGGGTTTATTTCTGGGTTCTCTGTTCTGTTCCATTGTTCTGTATGTCGTTTTGGTACCAGTAGCACACTGTCTTGATTACTGTGGCTCTGTAATATTGCCTGAAGTCTGGGAGAATTATGCCTCCTGCTTGGTTTTTGTGCCTCAGGATTGCTTTGGCAATTCTGAGTCTTTTGTGGTTCCATATAAATTTTTGGATTTTTTGTTGTAGTTCTGTGAAAAATGTCATGGGTAATTTTACAGGGACTACATTGTATCTGTAGATTGCTTTGGGTAGTATGGACATTTTCATGATGTAAATTTTTCCAACCCAGGAGCACGGAATATCTTTCCATTTCTTTGAATCCTCTTTAATTTCCTTGATTAATATTTTATAGTTCTCAGCATATAGGTCTTTCACCTCCTTGGTCAGGTTCATTCCTAGGTATTTAACTTTTTGGTTGTGTTTTTAAAAGTAGTTGTATTTTTAAGTTTCTTTTGTAATATTTCATTGTCAGTATACAGAAATGCAACCCATTTCAGAATATTAATCTTGTGTAGTGCTACTTTGGTGAGTTCATTAATCAGTTTGTGTAGCTTTTTTGTGGAGTCCTTAGGGTTTTCTCTATTCAGTATTATGCCGTCTGCATAGTGACAATTTTACTTCTTCTCTTCCAGTTTGGATACATTTTATTTCTTTTTTTCATTTGTCTGATTGCTGTGGCTAGGTCTTCCAGTACTATGTTGAATAAAAGTGGTGTGAGTGGACATGCTTGATTTGTTCCAGATTTCAGCAGGAAGGCTTTCAGCTTCTTTCCATTGAGTATGGTATTGGATGTGTGTGTGTGTCATAATGGCCTTTATTATCTTGAGGTATGTTCTCTTTATACCCACTTTGGTAAGAGTTTGTATCATGAATGGATGTTGGACTTTGTCAGATGCTTTATCTTCCTCTATTGAGATGATCCTGTGGTTTTTGACTTTTCTTTTGTTAATGTGGTATATGATGCTGTTTGATTTGTGTATATTGAACCATATTTGTGAACTTGGAATGAATCGTACTTGGTCATAATATATGATCTTTTATTTTATGTTGCTGGATTCTGTTGGCTAAAATTTTGTTGACAATTTTTGTGTCTATATTAATCAAAGCTTTTGGCCTATAATTTTCTTTTTTGGTGGTATCTTTATCTGGTTTTGGTATTAGGGTGATGGCGGCTTCATAGAATGCCTTTGGAAGTGTCCCTTCTTCTTCAACCTTTTGGAAAAGTTTAAGAAGGATGGGTATAAGTTCTTCTTTTTATGTTTTGTAGAATCTGCCTGTGAAACCATCTGGTCCTGGACTTATGTTTCTAAGGAGTGTTGTTTTTACATATTCAATTTCATTTTGTTCTGTTCGATTGATCTATTCTTGATTCAGTTTTGGTGGGCTCTATGTCTCTAGAAAGTCATTCATTTCTTCTAGGTTGTCAAATTTGTTGGCATATAATTGTTTATAGTCTCATGTTTTTTGTATTTCTGCAGTGTCCTTTGAGATTTCTCCCTTTTCAGTTCTTATTTTGTTTGTTTGAGTTCTTTCTTGCCTCTTCTTGGTAAATCTGATCAGAGGGTTTTCAATTTTGTTTACCCTTTCAAAGAACCAGCTCTTGGCTTTTTTCTTTTTTCTATTGTTTTTGAATCTCTATTTTATTGATTTCCTCTCTGATCTTTATGATTTCCTTCCTTCTGCTGACTTTATGTTTTGTTTGTTCTTCTTTTCCTCATTCTTTTAGGTGGTAGGTTAAGTTGTTGATTGGTGCCTGGCATACTGAGTATCTCTGTTTCATTGCATATTTTTTCAGGGTTTTTCTCTTGCTTTTTCAATTATGAGTCATTCTTCTGCCTTTCCATTCTATTTAACTTTCTCTACCTCTATGAATTTAGTTGAAAATATCATCTATTATGGTCTTGAAAGTGTGTACTTATGGTAAAGCACCTCTATGTTATGCATGTGTTCAGTATATTTGGTATGAGGTCTGGATTTGTTGTAGATGCCAGTATTATCTTTCCTCAATCTGTTCTGGCCATTATTACTCTGATAGGTGGTGTGCCTGGTGTTGGAAGAACTAAAGCCTACATGGAGTTTTAGGTGGAACTTCCTCTCTGCTCAGTGACAGTTAAAGCTCTCTTAAGGTTGGAGTCTGATCCCAAGTTGCTGGAGTGGAAGCCCTGAGGGTTGGCCTTAAGTAGGCTCTGTTCCCTTTAAGTATGTGTTTTTCCTTATTCCTACGTTGGGTTGGGGGTTTTGCCTCAAAGAAGGGGAGTGCTGAAGTAAGTAAGACTCATGTGCTTACAGAGTTAAGATGTGCTGCCTGTATGCGACTCTGCTCACATGCAGCCCACAGGGTTGCATGTTTTTCCCTGTTGTGATCATGCCAGATCTAGTGCAAGTTGTGCTGTGGAGTGGGTGGGGCCAGAGTGTTCACTTTGTGGAACTGTGGATAGGGGAATTGTGGCTGCAGAAATCAAAGAAGCTGCACTCCACTCCTGGGCATCTATCCAGAGAAATCCATGACTCGAAAAGACACATGTACTCCAGTGTTCATTGCAGCACTCTATGCAATAGCCAGGTCATGGAAACAAGCTAAATGCCCATTGACAGAGGAGTGGATAGGGAAGATATGGTACATACACACAATGGAATGTTACTCAGCCATTAAAAGGAACGAATTACCAACATTTATAGCAACATGGATGGAACTAGAAATTATCATGCGAAGTGAAACCAGTCAGACAATTAGACAGCAACACCCAATACTACCGCTTACATGTGGAAACTAAAAGGGCACAATGAACTTCTTTGCAGAACAGACAATGACTCACAGATTTTGGAAAACCTTGGTTTTTCAAATAAGACAATCTGGGGGGTGGGGGGAATGCACTGTGGGTTTGGGACACAAAATCTATCAAATTGACTTGTGATGGTTTATGTACACCTTTAATTGAAATAAAATCCATTAAGTTAAAAAAAAAAGATAAAATAAAAAAAAAAAGAAGCTGCACTACTATCCAAAGCCTGAACTGCTTCTGGGAAATTGTTCAAGTAATTGCCAGCACTGGCTGCTGCAGACCCATCTGAACTACATCCCAGGCCCCTGGCTCTCTCTCTCTTGATACTAGATCAAGAATTTGCCCCAAGATTCAACTGCCCTCAATCCTGTGCCAAGCTGTGGCATGGAATGAGTAGGGCCAATGTGTTCAATGGGCTCTGGTTGGGGAAGAAAACGAGGTGGAAGCCACTATGGTGGACTTCTATGTGCCTTGTTTGTCGGCATCTGCACATGCCTCATGAGTGGAATCTAGGCTTCTCCAGCCTTTCTTTCTGTTCCAGAAGTTCTCTGAGCAGCCAAGGAGTCTTATCTCTTACATGTAGAATCCCACAACAGGGACGCCCAGTCTTTAGCTTGACCTGCTCACTCCTGAGGGTGAGAGTCCACACATAAGGTCTTTATTTTCCACTTGTATGCCTTCCTGTGGAACAGGTCCATATCCAATGCTTTTTATTTTCCCCATCATGCCCAGTTACATGGAAATCTTTCTTGCAGCCTTGGTTTTATAGGAGTTCTTGTGCCAGTTTCCAGTTAGTTTTCCATGAGAATTGTAATACATTCAGGTGTATTTTTGCTGTGTTTCTGGGGGGTAGGTGAGCTCCATGTTCTCTTACTCTGATTATTTGAAGTGTCTTTTAGTTTGCTAATATTAGATTCTGTAGTTAGAGTTTTGACAGGGAAAGAATTTAAGATTACCAACCAAAATCAAGTTGGTGCATTATAAGTAACTTATCAGAAATTATGTTTACATAATTTGTTTCCATACTTTTTTTAATCAGTGTTAGTATGTGCCTATATTTTTAATAAAGAATAATATTTACATTATTTAAACCTAAACTAGCTTTATATTTTAATTATATTTATTTCATTTTTAATTCATTTAACAAATCATTTGTTAATTACCTAATGTGTGTCGGGTACTGCATTAAATTCTGGGACACATAGAAAAAGAGCAAAAGTCAGTGTGAATTCTCATTTGGGTTCCATTGTGCTAAGCATTGTGGGGATATAGAGATGACTTAAGATATGTTTCCTGCTCTCTCTGTGTTGCTAGATAAAGAAGAGTATATATAGGCTACATGAAGAAGGAGAATATATTCATAAAGAAATATAAGGGAGCATTGGCTAAGAACTGCCAATTATGTAACATCTAAGGAGTCTAGGAGATTAAGAAGGAGCCTGAGTTGAACCCATAGGATGAGAACAGACAGGAGGAGAGAGAGGGTGAAGGTTATTCAAGTACAGTCAATGGGGCTGTGGATGTGACAGTATATTGGATGCTGTGAATACACAGAGCAGGAGGAAAGTAATCTAGTATTGAATGCTTGTTTTGTGATCAGCACAAATCTAAACGGTACAGGGCATACATGAGTAGAATAAGATATAGTCATTTTTATCAAGAGCTTGCAACTTGTTGGGGTATCAAGAAAATACCATGAAATAATTAGAAAACAGTTATATACTAGCAAGTGCTCACCTCCTGAATAGTGTGGCTACTTCTAATGTGTAGCATGAATTACAGAGAGGGAGATCAAAAAGGCTGAGAAATCATGGATGCCTTCATATATGTGGTGTGGAACCTTATGCGACATGGAGCTAGTTGAATTGTAATGCTTTTAGAAGAACATATCAACTTAGAATACCAGATATATAAAATACCATATTTTATGAGTTTATCATTTTGTAATTCTTATATACACATAAAATGTTCCTATATGATATTTGGTGCTGTTTTGAACATTTACTAAAGTCAAGTTTTTGAAATAATTAACCAGTTATTGTAGAACTTTACAGTGATGGGGACTGATCCAACATAGGTTATTATTTTTAAAGATCAAGGTTGATCTTTGAATCTACTTGGAGATGCTTGGAGAGTATAGAAATAAGATTTATCATGGGACAATTGAAAAAAAAAAAAGATGCCAAGAAATGTAAATACATTCAGCCCCAGGGACTAAGCATTAGAGCAATAAGGTCAACAAGCACAGAAAAAGAGAGATGTCCTTTTCCTTAGCATTTGCTAACACCCACAGTGTCACATCTTTCATCTGATTTCCATCTCTTTAGTGACCGCGACCACCCTGTTGCCTTATAAGTGTCTACTTCAATCATAAGACAGGCAATTTAGACTTTTTGTAATTATCTAAGGATTAGCAGTGGAGTAGGCTTTGTTAGTTCCCAACTGAATGGTCAATTTTAGACCCATAATTGGAAAGATTTCCAGTAATTTGTGGCAGTTGCATTTAGTAGGAGGAGCAGAGGTGATTTTTGCTACTTTATTCCTTTGTTAGGTCTTTATAATTCACATTTGGCAGAGGTATGAGATAATCTCTGGCAATATGCATCTTGGACAAGATTTTCTTTTGTGACACAACTGCACAGGAGGTTGAAAGCATCCTATCCTGCTACGTATTAATCTCCCCTGAGAATTTTCAATAACTAGTACTTTTCAGACTATAAGACAGCCATTTTTGTGTTAGTGATGAATCAGTGAAAGTAAGTTTTGCACCAGGATCAACCAATCCATATTTGTTAGTCTGTGATTACTACATAGCTAATGATTGAATTGCTACTACATCATCAAGAATAATGCCTATTAAATGATAAATTGTGTCATTACTGTGGTGTGCAAAAGTACAGATTTTGCTTTCCTTGTTTAAGACAGAACCAAGTACCCTGACTCCCACATACAAAATCAAATGGGGTAGAATCCTCCAATACTATTGTGTGGTACTAAGAAAGCATTGATACTGAAACATATGTGGATATGTATCTGTTTGCAGAGATGTATGTATGATATGAATGACCATCCAGAGTCTATGTTATATCAGGAAAAAATTAATCTGGTTTCATACATTTAAAGATCAATTTAGATGTGACCAATATTCTAGTCTCTTTGGGAGACACAAGAATACAAAAGAGGTGGTAAATATCTGTCCCGTTTTTACAGAATGTGCTTGCGTACCAATTGTAGATAGAATAATAATAAAATAAAAATTTCCATTTAAATTTCATTGCTGTTTTGGAAATAAACCATTGAGTTTTGAACAGAAAAAGAACAAAGACACCAATTGTAAGTTTTCTATGGAACACTGCCATTGTAAATCAAAGGCACTGAAATATGAGGCCTA
Organism: Catagonus wagneri; assembly: GCA_004024745.2. Taxonomy (NCBI): domain Eukaryota; kingdom Metazoa; phylum Chordata; class Mammalia; order Artiodactyla; family Tayassuidae; genus Catagonus; species Catagonus wagneri. Next base: position 2,459,881 of record PVHT020000283.1, on the reverse strand, counting down.
AGTTTTTGCCTTGGTTCTGATGTTATGTAATGTTAATCTATCTTTTATTGGTTCATCTATAAAACATAGGTGTTGGACTAGAGGGTAAATACCTAGTACATCAAGTTACTAGAATCCTTCAGAGCTGTGCTACTAGATTTTAGTAAGTATATGCATTTCACTTAATACAAGTGATAGAAATATGAGTTTTGTCATAGCACAAAATGCAGAATAATTTACTATGAGTGAAAAGACATGGTCAAATGTGAACACAGTTCAAGATAGAACTGGGTTTACTGCAACATCTGACTGCTTTGCCTCTTCAAAATTTAAAATTGAAAACTTTTGGTAGTATACAATTTGCTGTATAAATAACTAACCAGTGGTAAAGAATGAATAGTAAATAGCACAATAACCATCAAAGATTTATTTCATTTCATTACTTTTTAATCTTTATTTTTGAAATTCCTTTTCACTTCAAGCATGTTTTTTTTTTTTACAAATTCTAGATTTCCACCAACATAAAATGCCTGACAACTGCTATTGTAGAGGATTTTAAAGTCTCTTTAGAGCCTCTAAATTGGATGATATTACATATATCTAATATGGAGCAAAAAATGTCACTTCTGTTCAGGATATCTTTCATCAGTGAAGGCAAAATAATTTCTCAGACAATTCAAATCTAAGAGATTTTAATGCAAGCATATCCATACTGAAAGAATTATTTAAAAAGGAAGTTCTCCAGAGAGAAAGAGTATAATGATAGATAGAAATTGAATCTACAAGAGAAATAAAGAGCACAGGAAGTTGTGGTTATGAGAATAAATATATGTATATTTAAAATGCTTTAAAAACTTTAGTATGTAAAGCCAAAAATATAAAACAATGTGTTGTGTGATTTATCACAGATGTCCAAGTAAAGTGTGTGTAGTCAATAGCACTAAATATAAAAGTATACTCTTCTAATGTTTTAATATATCTGAAGTGGTGTAGTATTAGTTGAAGGAAGGTAGACTTTGATATATTAGAGATGAATTTTGCAAACCCTAGAATAAGCACTAAACAATTATGATTCCAATGATGCAGTCATAAAAAAAACTAAATGAAAGCAAAATAAGTCAGAAAAAAGAGGAAAAGAAGGAGCAGATAAGACAAACAGAAAACGACCAGCAAACTCAAAAATTTACATCTAAATATAAGTAACTGCATTAACTGTAAATAGCCAAAATCCTAAATAAAATGCAAAGAATAGATAGAAATGCAGTAACTCTGTATTATTAAACCCCCCTACACACATAGTTTAATAATAAAGACACAGACTAAAAGTAAAAGTATAGAAAAAGATATACTTTGCAAATACTAAACAATGCTGAAATGTCTATTAATACTGTACAAAGTAATATTGAAAATATTATTAGGGATACAGAGGAATATATATAATGATAATATTGTCAAGGTATAAAAGAGATGTAACTGTCCTAAATATGTATGCCCTTATGAAAATGCTTCAGAGTATTTCCAAATACCTAAGAAGAAATACTCAGAGAAGAAATCAAGAAATCCATAAATGTAGTTGTACACTGCAACACTTTTCATTAGCTGATGGAACACATAGAAGATCATAAACTATATTTGACTGGAGCTGTATTTTCAAACAACTTTGATGAATTATCTTTATATGACTCTCTGCGTAGTACAATAATATATCTTATTTTCAAATGCAAAGTGAACATTCACCAAGATAGAACATGTTCTGAGCCATAGCAGAAATACCACCAATTAAAAATAAAATTATTGGTGTTCCCATCATGGCTCAGTGGTTAACAAATCTGACTAGCATCCATGAAGATGCAGGTTCAATCCCTGGCCTTGCTCAGCAGATTAAAGATCCAGCGTTGCCAGAGCTGTAGTGTAGGTGGCAGATGCAGCTTGGATCCTACGTTGCTGTGGCTGTGGCTTAGGCCAGCAACTACAGCTCCAACTGGACCCCTAGCCTAGGAACCTCCATATGCCAGTGGTGTGGGCCTAAAAAGCAAAAAGTAAATACATCAAATCAAATAATTATAATATGTTTTATTCTTTCAGTGAAATTAAAACAGAAATTAGTAACAAAAGGATGCTGGGAAAATCTCTTTGGCGATTAAACTCTACACTTTTCCTTAGCCCATAGGTCAAAATAGACATAGTAATATTTTGAATTTAATAATCATGAAATATATTAAAATTGCAGAATATGGCTAAAGTAATGTATAGTGGAGATTATTATATTTATTAAAAAATCTCAGAAAGTCTAAAATAAGATGCTACCTTAATAAGCTGGTAAAATTAGAGTAAATAAACTCAAAAAGAGCAGAAAGAAATAATCAAAAATCAGTGACATTTTAAACTGAATAAGAATTTTTTTAATCAATGAAATTAAAAGCTGGTTCATAGAAAGAACTGAAGAAAGTGATGAACCACTGGCCAGACCAAATAAGAAAAAAACACACAATTTGCCAATACCTGGAGTAGATGAGAAAATAGCATATATCTTACAGATAATAAATGTATCAGTGGGATATTATAAATAAGCTTAGGTAAATAAAAATCATGATTTAGATGAAATGGTTAAATTACTTGAAAGACACAAGTTACAACACCTATTTGAAAATAAATAGATATCATGAATTACTCTATTACAGAAATATAGTTAAAACCCTTCCCACAGAGAAAAGTCCAGACCCAGGTGGTTTCACTGGCAAACTGAACCAAACAGTTTTGGGGAAAATAATATCAATTCTATGTAGGCTATTCCAGAAAAAGGAGATAATAAACATTTTTAAAAACTCTAAACATATTATAAGAAAAGAAATTCACAAACCAACACCCCCCATGAACCTAGCTGTAAAAATTCTTCACAGAATATTACCAAATAAAACCCATCAGTACATAAAAAGGATAGTGCATCCTGACCACATGATATTTTTATCAAGAATACAAAGCTGGTTAACCCTTGAAAATCAATCAATGGATTTTACTTATATCAGCAGAATAAATACATGCACACACACACAATCTTGATGCTTTAAAAATTAACAAAATTGAATACCTATTCAAGATAATTCTCAGAGACATACAAATGTGGTAACTTATTTTCTCGAAGGGCATCCTAAAAATTACGTATGGCTGACATCTTGCTACAAAATTAACGGCTGCTTTCCCTTGTAAGATTTGGAACAAGGCAAATGTTCCAGCTCCATATTGTAGAAATCCATTTATACGACAGTCTTGAAAAGACATATTCATAGGAATACACCATGGTTGCCAAAGCCTGTAGAAGAGGTGAGATTACCTACAAGTAAGCATGCAGGTTATGAAACTAGTGCTACTTTTCATAGCCCTTCTTATCTAAACACCTTGAAGCTGTATAGGCATTTTGGGTGATGAAACAGTCTACATCTTGATTTTAGTAGAAGTTTACTGACTGTACACATTTGTGAAAAGTCCTTCTACTCTACATGTAAAATGGGTGAATTTTGAGTACGCAAAATATTCCTCAATAAATCTGACTTTATCAGTATTTCTAGTAAAGTGTTAGGAAAATGGTCAGCAAGGTAAAATATAGATGCAGCTGAAGTACACATGAATTATTCCATATCTAGTCTGGGTAAGATTCAAAAATATCTTATGAATTAGATTTGTCAACCTGGGGTGGGAGGAGTCAATAGCATGCTGGATATCCTGTCAAAGTGTGTTCTCAATAATAAAGATAAGCTTGGTAATTTATTTGAGGATAAATGATTGAAAAGTGCAAAACTTTTTCTGAAGACTTGTGGTAAGAGTTATAAATTGAATACATATCCTTATCTCTCAAAACCCTGCTCAAATTACAGTGAGTAGATTTTTGTTTTAAAATTTTATGTATTTATTTACAAATTTCAAAAGAGAAACTCACCAAAACCAAAAAAATTAGAGTGGATAATGAAAATATACTGTGAAACCTGGGAAGTACATGACCAATCTTAACAGAGAATAATCGTAAGAGAACAAAAATCTAAGCTAATGCGGAAGAAACACTAGAAGATGAACCCAGAATGGCTCAGGTGACACAGGTACCTCCAGTGTGGTAATGAAGGTGGAAATAAAAATCGGATGATGAATGGAGAGTCTATATAAGAAGTAGTTTTACTCTAAAATCCTCCCTCTGATCCCGCATAGATGGGCAAATTGTTTTTTCCAATATAGCTGAAGATTGAACATAAAGGCATACATTGGAATTATTGAGGGTTTGGTTTTAGACCACTGCAATAAAGCAACTTCCCTAATAAGGTAAATCATACGAATTTTTTGGTTTCCCACTACATATAAAACTTGTGTGGTACAGCAGAAATTATCACAACATTGTAAATCAACTATACATCAATAAAACTTTAAAAATGAGACGTCATGTTAGCAGTAAGCTGTAGTCTAAGTGTGCAACATCATTATGTCTAAAAAACTATACATACCTTAATTAAAAATTAAAAACCAAAAATAATTATAATTATATGATTGCAGATTCCCAAAACAAATGTAATAATAATGAAAAAGTTTGAAATATTGTAATACTTAACCAAATGTAACACAGAGATATGAAATGAGGAATAGTGTTGGAAAAGTGGCACCGATAGATTTGCTGGATGCAGAGTTGCTGTAAACCTTCAATTTATTAAAAAACAAAACCAAATGCAATATCTATGAAGCACAATAAAGTGAAATACATTAAACAAGGTATGCCTGCACATTCCTTAGAGTGAAGCAGAGCGCTGTGTTAGACAGGGATAACCTATTGAGAACAGTGCATTCATACTCAGATCCCAGAATCCAAAAAATTATGGCTAGTGTTCCACACCTCAGTGAGGGGCAGTGCCCACTTTCCTGAGCAGCAGCTATGGTTTGGGGTTTAGATTGATCCTCACCCTCACAAGAAGCAAAAGGCTGCACACAGCTTTATGAAAGTATACAGAAAAAGAGGACAGTATAGTCTGATAGCATCAGCAGGGATGGCCTTGTGACACTTAGTCATGCCTGCAAAATTTACCAGTCACTGAGGACTTGGGAAATGCACAGTCATAAAAAGAGAAACTGGGGGGAGATAAGACCATATAGGCCCAAGAAAACCATAGTTCTTGAGTCTCTATTATATATATTTAAATTTTATTGGAGTATAGTTGCCTTACAATGTTGTACTAATTTCAGGTATACAACAAAGTGAATCACTTACACATATAAATATGTTCCCTTTTTTCATATACGTTATTACAAACTATTGAGTGAATTTTCCTGTGCTATACAGTAAGTTCTTGTTAATCATATGTCTTATAAAGCAGTATGTATATAGAATTCCCATCCTCACAATTTCTCCCTCCCTCACAGCAATTTTACCTATGGTAACCGTAAGATTGGTTTTGAAGTCTGTTTGTTTTTGTTTTATAAATGAGTTATTTTGTGTCATTTTTATTAGATTCCACATATAAGTAGTATCATATGCTATGTGTCTTTGTCTGAATTACTTTACTCAATACGATAATCTCTAGGTCCATCCAAGTTGTTGCAAATGGCATTATTTTGTTCTTTTTTTGTGGCTGAGTAATATTCCATTGTATATATATACCATATCTCCTTTATCCATTCCTCTATCAATGGACATTTAGGTTGCTTCCATATCTTAGATATTATAAATAGTGCTGCAACAAACATTGGGGTGCATGTATATTTTGAATTGTTGTTTTATCCAGATATATGCCCAGGAGTGGGATTGCTGGATCATATGACAGTTCGACATTTAATTTTTGAATGTACCTCAATGCTGTTCTCCTTAGTGGTTGTACCAATTTATACTACAACAATGGAGGAGGGTTGCCTTTAGCTATTGCATCTTCTTTTTTCTTTTGGCCACATCTGCATATGGAAGTTGTGAGCCAGAGACTAAACCTACACCACAGTAGTGAACTGAGCCACCACGGTGACATTGCTGGACCCTTCAGTGCTAGGCCACCAGGAAACTCCCATATTATTACATCTTATTAATTGGTACCCCTTCAGAACTACATAACTAGTACACAAGCTTTAAAACAGCTGCATCTCATGATTACTGGTTGCTAATTTCAGTTCCAACAAGGAGGTACTTAATACTTGATATGATACATTGTTACCTCAGCTAAATTCTCACTTATCTTGGATACAGTATTGATAAATGCCTCAAATTTGTGTTACAAGATGGTTCAAATCTAAGGTAACTCCTGAGCCATCCCTCAGCCTAGAGAAAAGTCATAAACCAATATTGGGAGAAAATTTTCCAAGAGTCTCTCATGCTTTTCCCTGCCTTGTCGGCAGAGGCACTGACTGCCCTTTGGTCCAGACAGTTGTTTCAAGGACGTTCAAACAGCTTTTGAAGATAGAGGTAATGTCTTCTTAAGCAAAGCAGGAATGCTTTTTATCTACTAAAACAAAGAGAATTTTTGGCTTCATGCTTATTACCCATTACAAAAAAATTCTGGCATTCCGTATATATGTACCATATCTCCTGGGTCCAAGACTTGGGGTCTTTCTTCTGTGACTTTACCCATGGTATTTGCAGGTATGCATCTGATATGACCTCAACAATATTCAGGACATCACCCTATTTAGTCCTGAAATCTCAGGAGCCATGTACCATGATCTTTTTATCCTGTTAACTTGTGATGATACAAAAGCATTAAGCCAGCTATTTATTCTGCTACTATCCTGTGATTTTTCTCCTCTGTTTCTTCACAAAGGGCTTTCTTCCTTTGGGAACCACATTCAGTTTCGAACAGATTTCCTCACTCTCTTCAAAGTCCTTGTATCATCATACCTGGCTCTTTCCCAAAGATCCCAATTCCTTTTCAGTATTTTTGCAAAGAATACACTTTATGCTCTACATGAGAGCATAAAGATTTGGGGATGATCTTGCAATTTTTAAGGTACTTCCAGACCATGACTTTTCAGTAGTCAATGCAATAGTTCTTCCTCCTCTGTGATACATGCCACCTGGTCATACCATTGATTGTCTGACATACTCCTGGTCATTTGAAAGACCCCTACTTTATACCATTGAAAACTTTGGGGCCAGTCTTCCTTTCTCCATCATCATGGCCGCCAGCATCTATAGCAACATTAATACTCATATTACTTCTATAAACGCATCCAATAGCCTGATTTTACCCATTTGAGAACATCCATCATTCTTCGATGCATTGCATCATCCTGGTCTTTATCATTCCTGGAGAAATGCAACAGGTTTGGGATCATCTAAATATGTCATATACCAGTATCTAATGACAAAGTTTGTCAGGATTTTCCTTATTTTATTTCTATATAAATTACCCTCTGCCTTTGTTGAGACTTCTCATCTTCTATTTTCTTACAGTTAATAGTTGTGCTTTACATTTTTCCTCTCTCAGCGTAGCTTCAAGGTATCTCTGAAACCATTTTTTTTTGGGGGGGGAGCCATATATTTTTAAAAATTATTTTTATTTTTTCCATCACAGCTGGTTTACAGTGTTTTGTCAATTTTCTACTATACAGCAAGGTGACCCGGTCACACACACATATTTACATTCTTTTTCTCACATTATCATGCTCCATCATAAAGAGACTAGAGTTCCCTGTGCTATACAGCAGGATATCATTGCTTATCCATTCCAAAGGCAATAGTTTGTATCTATTAACCCCAAATTCCCAGTCCATCCCACTCCCTCCTCCTTCCCCTTGGCAACCACAAGTCTGTTCTCCACGTCCATGATTTTCTTTTCTGTGGAAAGTTTCATTAGTGCCATATAATAGATTCCAGATATGTGATATCATATGGTATTTGTCTTTCTCTTTCTGACTGACTTCGCTTAGTATGAGTCTCTAGTTCCATTCATGTTGCTGCAAATGGCATTATTTTGTTCTCTTTCATGGCCGAGAGTTATTCCACTGTGTATACAGACCGCATCTTCTTAATCCTCTCATCCGTCAATGAGCATTTAGGTTGTTTCCATGTCTTGGCTATTGTGAATAGTGCTGCAATGATCATGTGGATGCATGTGTCTTTTTTTGTAAGCATTCTTTGAATGGTATCTTCTTCAGTGTCCTCTGGGTTACCAGACAGAAAAGATTGTTCTCTCCTTTTGCCTTATGACATGCTACCATTATAGTTACAGTAGCATGCATATTACATGTTTTATGTGTTTCACTCATCTCTTCTATAGGGAGGTAGGTAGGGCTAGGATTTTATCTAAGTTTTTTTTTATGCATTTTCAGAACTAGGGGCCATGTTCATGGCTGGATGAATGAAATGAATTGTAAATGAATTAATGAAGAAAATTATAGAATGAAAGATCTTGGTTTATCCCAGCAGCTATTAGTCTGTAGACTTAGGTGCCAGAATGAGGTCAATGTGACTCAAAGGTCTTTTTCCTTAGAGAAGTGAGTGAGCCTAGGTTAGAGTTATAAAGAAAAGTGGTCAGCTCTGAATTCATTATATCAATCATAAGCATGTGATTGTGTCTCCTTGGCTTGCTCCTTGAGAAAATTGAAGCACTTATTTGAAGGTAAGTGACATGATGAATTTTACTTATTCTTCCAGCTACAGAGTACAGATTAGAAACTTGAGTCTTTCTAAAATTTATTGCCTTGAGCCTTGCCATACCAACCTAAAAATATTCTTCCTTTCCAATACTATTAAATTCCTAATTTGGAAAAGGTAGACAAACAAAAACATATTATTTCCAGTAGCAACATAAACCCTCCTCAAATGTTTGACCCCAAACACACATACATTACCAGGGGGTCAATAACTAGAGAGGTGAGAAAAAGAGAACCAGACTGAAATCAGAAATCCTGTCTCTTTCGCTTTTAAGTGTGTAACTCTGGGAAAATTTCTTACATCTCTCAACCTCAGTTGACTAATTTGTAAATAAGAATGCAACTTTAATATGTATTACAAAGATCAAAAGTTGGACAGCATAAGAAGAGAGATTATTATACTAAAAATTAGTTATAAAAATATGAATTATTTTCATACATTTAACCATTTATTTCATACTTCACAAGAATGAAAAACAATGTCCCTGCAATATAGTAATTGAATTACTTTAATTTTTCAGAGGACTAAGAAATGTCCTCTGCTGTCACAATTGGTCTTTGTATATATGTATATGTAAGTGAATTCAGATTTGGATTCTAAAAGATAAGGAATTAAATGTTGGTTTTCATCCTGAGATCTGTAAATTTTCTTATATTTCATGCTTGGAAAATTTGATGTTGTGTATTATTGTACTGAATATGTCTGTCTACTCCTTTTCTTTCTTTGTTCCAATTAATGTGTAAGTATTTACAAAATATAAACATTGTGACAAAAGTAAAAATACATTAACATTTTTTCTCTTTTTTTAATTATCATTGACATACAATATTGTATTATTTTTAGGTATACCACATAGTGATTCAACATTTACGTATATTAAAAATTGATCATTTTAATAAGTCTAGTAACCATCTGTCACCATACAAAGTTATTACAGTAATATTAACTATATTGCCTATGCTGTACCTTATATCCCTGTGACCTACTTATTTTATACTGGAAACTCTGTATCTCTTTATCCATTTCACCTGTTTGGCCCAGCTCCCCTCACCTCTGGTAACCACCAGTATGTTCTTTCTGAGTCTGTTTCTGTTTTCTGTTTTTTGTTCACTCATTTTTTAGATTCCAAATATAAATAAAATCATATGGTATTTGTCATGCTCTGACTTATCCTGCTTAGCCAGTACCCTCTAGGTCCATTCATACCACTGCAAATGCAAGATTTTATTCTTTTCTATGGCTGAATAATATGTCATCACATGTATATATTTATGTATGCATATGTATGTATGTGTGTGTGTGTGTGTGTGTGTGTGTGTGTGTGTATAAATCCCTTACTGAATATATGATTTACACACACACACACACACACACACACATACATACATACATATATATCCCTCATCTTATTTATCCATTCATGAAAACCTAGGTTACTTCCATATTTTGGCTATTGTAACAAATTCTGTGATAAACAGAGGGGTTATATATCTTATTGAATTACTGTTCTCATTTTCTTCAAATAAATACGCAGAAGTAGAATTGCTAGATTTTATGATAGTCCTATTTTTAGTTTTTTGAAGTACTTTCAACTTTTCCATAGAGCCTGTACCAGTTTACATTCCCACCATGAGGATTCCCTTTTCTCCACATAGTCTCCAACATTTGTGATTTCTTACCTTTTTTTATAATAGTCTTTCTGACAAGTTATATCTCATTGTGGTTTTGACTTGTATTGCTCTGATGATTAGTGCTATTGAGCATCTTTTCATGTGTCTGTTGGCCACTTGTATGACTTACTTAGAAAAATATCTATTTAGGTCCCCTACCCATTTCTTAATTGGACTATTTGTGGGTTTTTGATTTTGAAATATTTGATTTCTTTATGTAATTTTGATATTAATCCCTTACTGAATATATGATTTACAAATATCTTCTCGCATTCGGTAGATTGTCTTTTCATTTTGTTGGTGATTTCCTTTGCTATGCAGAAGCTTTTAAGTTTGATGCAATCACATTTGTTTATTTATTTCTTCTCTTTCCCTTGCCCGAGGGAGATATTCCTGAAAGATTTGTAAAACTGTTGTCAATGAGCATACTGCCTATGTTTTCCTCTAGGGGTTTTGTGGTTTCTCATCTTACATTTAGGCCTTCAATCCATTTTAAGTTAACATTTTTGTAAGATGTTAAGTAGTGATCCAGTTGCGTTTTTTTTCATGTGGAGGTCCACTTTTCCCAACACAATTTATTGAAGATACTATCTTTTCGCTATTGTATATTCTTTACTCTTTCGTCATAATTTTATTATCCATGTATGTGTGGGTTTACTTTTGGATTTTCATTTCTGTTTCATTGATCTATGTCTCCCTTTTACTGGCAGTACCATACTGTTTTGATTACATCTACAGTTTTGTAGTATAATTTTATTTTTATTTTTTATTTTTTTTGTCTTTTTTTTTTGGCCTTTATGTAGAGCCGCACCTGTGGCATATGGATGTTCCCAGGCTAGAGGTCTAACAGGAGATGTAGCTGCCGGCCTACGCTACAGCCACAGCAACGCGGGATCCAAGCCGCGTCTGCGACCTACACCACAGCTCACGGCAACGCCGGATCCTTAACCCACTGAGCAAGGCCAGGGATTGAACCCGCAACCTCATGGTTCTTAGTCGGATTCGTTAACCACTGAGCCAGGAAGGGAACTCCTGTAGTATAATTTTAAATCAGAGAGTATGATACTTAAAGCTTTGTTCTTTTTGCTGAAGATTGCTTTAACTCTCCTTTTGTGGTTCCATGCAGACTTTAGGATTTTTTGCTCATATTTCTGTAAAAAATGTTATTGGGCTCTTGATGGGACTGTATTGAATATGTAGATTGCTTCGGGTAATAGAGACATTTTAACAGTGTTGATTCTTTGGATTCATGGACATGAACTCTTTTTTCTATTTTTTTCTTCTTTAATTTCTTTCAAATATTTTACAGTTTTTATTGTAGAGGTCTTCCACCTTCTTGGTTAAATTTTTTCCTAGGTATTTTATTCTTTTTTGTTGCAATTATAAATGGGATTGTTTTAATTTCTTGTTCTGTTAGTTTGTTGTTAGTGTATTGAAATGAAACAGACTTTTTTGTGTTGATGCTGTACTGTAGAACTTTACTGTGTTTATTATTTCTAGATTTTTTTTTTGTGGGGGTGGAATCTCTGATGTTTTCTATATATAAAATTATGTCATTCACAAATGAGTTCCACCAAACGTTCCAAGAAAAGATAATACATATCTTTCCCAAACTTTTCCAAAAAATTGCAAAGGAGGGAACAATTCCCATCTCATTTTACAAGGACAACATTATCTTAATACCAACAAACCTACAATACTTCTGTCCTTTCCTCTTCCCCTCTCATACTTTTTGTTCTCAAATTGTCCCTTTTTATGTTGTGAGTTCATTACCAAATTGAAGAAGCTATTGTTATTGTTACTCTATTTGTCCCTTTAGCATTTATGCTATGACCAGGTGTTTAATGATCTATTCTGACATAGAGTTGTTATTTTCTAATTTTATTTGACTGTTTGTTATATTAACTCAAAGTTAGGTATACTTTTGCCTTTTCATTTCAGGACTAGGAGCTCCTTTCAAGATTTCTTATACGGCAGGTGATTAACTCCCTCAGCTTTTGTTCACTTAAAAAAGCCTTTATTTCTCCTTCATATCTGAAGTATAGCCATGCTAGATAGGGTATTCTTGGCTGAAAATCTTCATTTTCAATATTTTGAGTATTTCATTCTACTCTCTCCTAGCATGAACATTTTCTATTGAGAAATATGCTGATAGCCTAATGGGGTTTCCTTGTAGGTTACTATATCCCCCCCCCCTTTAAAATTATTTGTTTTTAACTCAATGAATTTTATTGTATTTACAATTCTTTGTTACTGGCTTTTGACAATTTTATTGTAGTGTGTCTTGGGGAAGGTCTTTTGGTGTTGAGATAATTAGGTATTTCTTAGCCTCATGGACTTCTATTATCTAGTTGCTTCCCCAGCTTTGGGAAGTCCTCAGCTAGTATTGTCTGTAAATAAATTCATTGCTCCCTTCTTCTTCTCTTCTCCTGAGATAACCATTATGTTTGCATTGCCCTTTCTAATGGAGTTGGATAATTCTCATAGAATTTCTTCATTGTTTTAGATCATAATTCTCTCTCACACCCATAGTATTTCTAGAAATCTATCTTCGAGCTCACTAATTCTTTCTTCTATATAGTCTTCTCTATTTACAATGCTTTCTAAATGCATTCATCTCATTTGCTGATTTCCTCCGTTCCAGAATTGTTGTTTGGTTCTTCTTTAGAGTTTCAGTCTCTTTGGTAAAAATGTTCCTTCTCTTCATTAATTTTATTTCTGGGATCATTGAACTGCCTTTGAGTTTTCTTGTAGCTTGTTGATTCATTACAGCTATTTTGAATTCTCTATCAGATCACAATATTTTGTGATTTTATATTTGGTTTATAGGTAATTGTCATTTTCTTTTTGTGATGCTGTGTTGCCAGAGTTTTTCATGGTGCTTGATGCATTGCTCCTCTGTTCACATATTTGAAGTAGTGAATACCTTTGTTTTTTACCTAAAGCTTTATTTCTCATTTCTAACAATCATACAAATTGGTAATTAGAAGACTTCCTTTTGTTTCTCAGTAGGTGGAGCTATAGCACAAGTTTTTATTTCCCTTACCTGAGCTGCCTGTGGCTGTATGTTAGAATCAGTGCTTTCCACCCTCTATGGCCTCAGCCTCTGCTAAAGGTGTTTTCTGGTGCCCTCATTGTCACTGCTTGTGCCCCTGGGGTCGTTAGTGTCTTCCTCTGCCAGTGTTGTTGGTGCCACTAGTGTTGCTACCCAGGGCATCAAATGGTGGGCACCACCACTTCTTGTAGAGTTGCGTTGGTCATAGGCACTACTACCATTGGGTGGGGTGAGGGGAAAGCTGGGGTCATCCAGTTTACAGGTGCCTCAGTACCTGGGGGAGAGAGTTACAGTCTCCACAGCTGTTGCTTCTCAGATCCCTGTGTCCATGGGTTCTGCTCCAGAAAGCTGGAGTAGTATGCACTGCTTCCTGTGCTGCTGCTAAGTTCTCTGATCTGCAGGCTCAGCCACTGTGGCCAGGGGATCAGTATCCCAGGCCCCACCTCTGCTTTTCTCCAGTTACACCTCATCTATATGTTTTGCTATATCTACCTTCGGATGTACAGAAGTGTGGATCTCTCTGCTGCCCTGATGTGTTGGGGAGAGGAACCTCTGCTGAGTTATAGATGCTATACAGATTATAGATGCTATATAGGTTATAGATTTGAACAACAGAGACCAAGAAAGTGTCTCATGTTACCATGATGGCTCAGACACTCCAGGTCTTTTGGCTTAAGCATTTAGTTTGTTTACAATTTAAGTAATTATTGATAGGTGTGTACTCACTGACACTTTTTCATTGCTTTCTTGTTGTTTGTGTAGCTCTTTTCTGTTCCTTTCTTCTTGTTCACTTCCCTTGTGAGTAAATGATTTTCTTTAGAGCTATGTCTGTCCTTCCTTCTCTCTTTTTTTCTTGTATATCTGTAACAGGTTTTTGGTTTTTGTTTACCATGAGCTTCATGTATAAAAACCTTTGTATATTACTCTCTATTTTAAATAGATGTTTGCTTAAGTTTCACTGTATTCTAAAGCACTACATTTTTACACACCCTCCATGTTTTATGTTTTTGATGGACATAGTTATTGTTTTGACATCTTTTTATTTTGTGTATCTCTTAATTATTTTACATATAGTTAATTTTAATACTTTTGTCTTTTAACCTTCATACTAACTCTATGAGTGGTTGGTCCACCACCTATACTGTTGCTTGCCTTTACAGGTGATACATTTTTCTTTCACAATTTTTTTGTTTCTAGTTATGGACTTTTCCATTGAAAGAAGTCCTTCTAACATTTCTTGTAAGGATTGAATAGTGATGATGAACTCCTGTAGCTTTTGCTTATCTGAGAAATTTTGTCGCTCCATCAATTTTGAATGACAATCTTGCTGGCAAGAGTATTCATATTTGTAAGTTTTTACTTCACTGCTTCAAAAATATTATACAAGTTCCTTCTGGTCTGTAAAACTTCTGCTAAAAAATCAGCTGATATTCTTTCTTGGGTAGCGGGTGAGTGGGCTCCCTTGTACATAACTAGTTTTTTTTCTTTCTCTGCTTTTAAGAATCTCTATCTTTACCTTTTAACATTTTAATTAAAATGTATCTGGATGTTAGTCTCTTTGGGTTCATATTGATTGGGATTCTCTGTGATTTCTAGAATTGGATGTCAATTTCCTTCACCATATTAGGGAGTTTTCAGCCATTATTTCTTAAAATAGATTTTCTTTCCATTTCTTTCTTCTTCTGGAATCCTTATAATGTGAATATTAGTGTGCTTGATATTGTCCTAGTGGTCCCTGAAACTACCCTCATTTTCAAAAGTTCTTTCTTTTTCCTTTCTGATTGAGTGATTTCCAGTTCACTATCTTCCAGATGGCTGATCTGTTCTTCTGCATCCTCTAATCTACTCTTGATTCATTCTAGTGTATTTCTTATCTCATTCCTTATGCTATTCAGTTCTGATTATTTTATATTTTCTCTTCATTGATGATCTCACTGAGAACATCACTGAATTCATCTGTTCTTCTCCTGAGTCAATGAGCATTTTTATGACTATCACTTTGAACACTTTATCTTCTAAATTTCTTTTTTTTCACTAACTTTTATGTTTTCCATTATAGTTCGCTTACAGTTTTCTGTCAGTTTTCTGTTGTACAGCAAAGTGACCCAGTCTCTCTCCCTGTCACACACACACACAGATATACCCATATATACCTACACATTCTTTTTCTAATATTATCTTCCAACATGTTTCATGTGACTAGATATAGTTATCTCTGTTTATTTCCATTATTTTTCTGACATTTTGTCTTGTTGTTTTGTTTGGAAGGTATTCCTTTGTCTTCTCATTTTGCCTAACTCTCTCTGTTTCTTTCTATGCACTCAGTATATCATCTACACCTTCCAGTCTTGAAAGAGTGGTCTTATGGAGAAGGTGTCCTGTGGGGCCCAGTGGCACAGTCCCCCTTGGTCACCAGAGGCAGGTGCTCTAGGATACCCCATGTCTGGGCTACATGCATCCACCTGTTGTAGTTAGACCATGATTGCTGTGGTTGCACTGGTGGGTGCAGTTAACCCTTAGGCCAACTGGCTATTGAGGCCTGGCTGTGACTGTTACAGATGCGCTACTGTGTAGGGCTGGTCCCCACACAATGGGAGACAGTTTGGAGGGGTGCCAGTGTTTGCCAAGGCTACCTCCTGGGTAGGGCAGGGCTGGGTCCTTGAAACAAGAGCTAGCTAGGAAGGACACTGTTGTCACTGGTGCCACCTATTGGGTTAAAGACGATTATTATTATTTTTAATTACTCAATGAATTTTATTAGTTATAGTTGTATAGTGATCAAATTTTATAGCATTTCCATCCCAGCCAGATTTTTATAACATTTCAAATACAAAGCCCCAACACATCCAACTACCTCCCAAACTTTCTCATTTGGAAACCATAAGTTTTTCAAAGTCTGTGAGTCAGTATCTGTTCTGCCAAGAAATTCACTGTGTCTGTTTTTTAGATTCCACATGTAAGTGATAGCATTTGATGTTGGTGTCTCATTGTCTGACTGACTTCAGTTAGCATGATAATTTCTAGGTCCATCCATGTTGCTGCAAAATGCCAAAATTTCTTTCCTTTTAATGGCCGAGTAATATTCCATTGTGCACATGTACCACATCTTTATCCACTCCTCTGTTGATGGACATTTAGGTTGCCTCCATGTCTTGGCTATTGTATATCATGCTGCAATGAACATTGGAGTACATATATCTTTTCAAGTCATGGTTTTCTCTGGATAGATGCCCAGGAGTGGGTTTGCTGGATCAAATGGTAATTCTAGGTTTAGTTTGCTCAGGAATCTCCATACTATTTTCCACAGTGGTTGCACAAATTTACATTCCTACCAACAGTGAGCGAGGATTCCCTTTTCTCCACACCCTCTCCAGCACTTACTGTTTGTAGACTTTAAGATGATGGCCATTCTGGGTGGTGTAAGGTGTTACCTTGTACTAGTTTTGATTTTCATTTCTCCAATAATTAGTGGTGTTGCACATATTCTCATGTGTTTTTTGGCCATCTGTATGTCTTCTTTGGAGAACTGTCTGTTTAGATATTCTGCCCATTTTTTGATGGGGTTGGTTGTTTGTTTGTTTGTTTTTGTTATTGAGCTGCAGAAGATATTTATAAATTTTGGAGATTAATCCCTTGTCACTCACTTCATTTGCAAATATTTTCTCCCATTCTGTGGGTTGTCTTTTCATTTTGTTTAGGGTTTCCTTTACTGTGCAGAAACTTTTAAGTTTAATTAAGTCCCATTTGTTTATTTTGGTTTTTATTGTCATTATTGTAGGAGGTGAATCTGAGAAGATGTTGCTGTGGTTTATGTCGGAGAGTGTTTGGCCTATGTTTTCCTCTAAGAGTTTTATAGTATCTGGTCTTATATTTAGGTCTTTAATCCATTTTGAGTTTATTTTTGTGTATGGCGTTATAGGAAGTGTTCCAATTTCATTCTTTTATGTGTGGCTGTCCAGTTTTCCCAGCACCACTTATTGAAGGGATTGCCTTTTTTCTATTGTATATTTTTGCCCCCTTTGTCATAGATTAGTTGACTGTAGGTGCATAGATTTAATTCTGGGCTTTCTATCCTGTTCCACTGATCTCTGTTTCTGTCTCTGTGCCAGTACCATACAGTTTTGTTGAGTGTAGCTTTGTAGTATAGTCTGAAATCAAGGAGCCTGATTCCTCCTGCTCCATTTTTCTTTCTCAGGATGGCTTTGAGGAACTAGAACAAAACATTTTAAAATTTGTTTGGGTTAAAGAAGATTTAAATATTTTAAGTCTACAATAGATGAGAATGGATTGATATTAAATACATCATTCAGAAAAGGAAATTGTAATTAAAAGAGGTGACCAGAAAGTAATAGTTGCAACAAGGTTGGGTTGTACTGGATTTAGAATTCTGAGCAGGAACAAGTTGTGATGCACGAACTGTGTATCAGTTCTGGGTTTCAGAATTAGGGAAATTTTGGCCATGTCAGTGATGATAATTTTTAACTTTAAAAAGTCTATGAATATATTGCTTGGGAGAGAGAGAATATGGGAGTATTTCTGCAAGTAAAAAAAATATAAGGACAACTTTAAAGACTGAATGGTAGGATTATACTTTCCATAATGGGGTGAATCTGGATAAACTGTGTTCTGTGCAGATATTATGCCATGTGTTTTATACAATATGGGTAGGTAACATCTGGATATCCATTGAGCTTTTCTTTACTAGCAGAGCCCTTATTTTGCTCAAGGTGGCTATGTACACAGTTAAAGCATCCTTCCCCTCAGACTCCATTGAGGCCACAGGTAGCCAAATGTCCTGAAGAGGTTAATGAACTATAAGTGTAAGTCGTTAGATTAGGCTTCCCGGACAATATTTTTAAACAGAGAGACTTGGCAGAGATGTACCTTCATTCTCTTCCCCATGACATTTTGCCTTTCTCCTTTTTTTAACCAGAACAATGAAATAATACCTGAAGTAAAACAACCATCCTGATATTGTGACAACAGAAGCTTACTACAAGCATGGTAGTAAAGGAACCCAGAAAGACCTGGGATCAGAAGTAACTTTCTTGGCTATCTTGCCAGCCCCAATTGCCTATCTTCACGTGTGAAATATATACCTGTGTTTTAAACCACCGTGATGGGGTTTTCTCTTCGTTTCAACCGACCATCATACTAGCCAAAACACGCAACTTATATTTTTTAGTAGTTGTAAAACTTACTCCTTAAAGAGATACCATATAATTAAAACTGGAGTTTTGGGAGGTTAATTAGGTAACTAGTTGACATAGCTGATGAGGTAATAGAACTGGACCTTGAAATTTCCAGTAAAGCTTGCTGCCATTCATAGCAAGGTAGATAGGTAAAGAAATGAGTACGCATGGCTAGAAAGAGAAGAGGAGAAGCCTCTCCATTTTCCCCAAGGGTACTTTAGAGATTCAGGGCACTAGAGGCATTAGAGAATACCATTATTTCATCTGATCCTTTTTTTTTTTTTGCTTGCAAAGACTAGCAAAAAATAAATCCTAGTTCTTAGAGCCAAGAGAAAGATACATCACCTTGCACAGAAAAGAGCCCTGAGAAGGTATGTGTCCTTCCTCTTCCCTCTCCTTGCTCATTTCCAGAAGTGGGAATAGACTAGAAAGACAGACCAGCTGTAGACATTGAGCAAGATGAAGATTTGTAACTTTGCTAGCCAGTCCTGAAAAAAAATAGTCTAATATCACATATATCAACTCTTCAGGAGCCTGAAATTTGCCACTTTAGCAAGTGATTCTACACCACTGGCTGAGGATGAACAAGATACCCCTCTCCCACCGCACACACCCTCCCCCCACGAAAACACATACACACACACACACGAAAATAGAAAATTAAGAAATAAATAATAAATTAAGAAATAAACTAATGTAAGTTTTATGGGCCCTTAGTGATTTGTCCATCTTTACAGTGTATAGATTCCAGGTTGAGTACCACTAAGTTGGGATGTATAAATGAGTTCCGACACCATCATGGAAGTAGGAAAGGGAATAAGAGGAGGATAAGAATATATCTGCTTTCATATGTGCTCCTTTAACACAGTCTCCTGAGCATGTCCAAGTTTGACTTTTCCATAAATAGTAAGTGTTTGGTAAATATGGAGGAAATTAATTGTGATGGATGCATGGATGAGTGTCCTAGGAATGAGGATAGATGTTTGTGAGTAATAAAGATAAACAGGTATATAATTAGAGTGACTATATGTGCCTGTAGTTCTGGTGCAATGATTAACATCCATTCCTTTTACTTTCAGAAAGACTTTGGACAATATAAGTAATATGATCAGCATTTGTATAAGTAAACACACACGAAAATAAGACATCATTTTGGATCTTTTTTCCACGGCATGTGAGGCAGACACAAAGTTGCATAACTCAGATTCCCTTCTGAGAAAGGACATACTGTCCAGCAGTGCAGAATGTCCTTAACTGACAAACTCTAGTTTGAGAAGCTCTCAGACAATGACTGAGCATAATCTCTAATACTTTTTTAAAAGTCATATTCATTTATGGGCTGGAAATTCAGCAACATCAAACATTCTTAAAGAATTCCATTTCAGATCAGATGCAGAGTCATTAAATGTGAGGCGGCTTAAAGTTTCAATGTGACACGTTCCTTGGGCATCTAGCAGCAGATTAGCATGAAGGGTGGTGACGGGAATGTCTTTTCAGAGAGAAAGGCCAATTAGAACTTGAAATCTTTTTGCTGAGGGAAAACTTAACCTTGAAATCCATGTTGTTCACGGTCAGACCTAGACGTGATCTTTATCTCTTTTTCCTCTCTGCTTTGCTGCAAGAGGAAGGAAGCAAAGGCTTGAGCAGGGAATTTATAAGGGCAAATATAACCTTTGGTTTGACGCACAGTAAGCTGACAGTTAAAGGTGTATCATGCTAGATAAATGTCAAAAGCCAAATAAAAGCCTTAATAATAAGCTGTCCAGAGGCTAAAATCCAGAACCCTGAAGCATGAGAGAAGGATTAATATTTAAAAACAAATTTTAACCCAAACTGAAACTGTCCAAAGCTCCTGATATACTTGGGGTTGGAGGATGATGATGAGTATGAAGAAAAGAGAGGGAAGATGGGACTAATCCAAGATGGAAAACGTACCTCATTGTACCAAGATTATTGTATATATTTAGATCTCAATCTAAAAAATTGTGGAGTGGAGATAAATCCAATATGTGTCACTCTAGACTGAACCGTGTCCACCCTGAATTCCTACATTGAAGTCCTAACCTCAGGTACCTCAGAAATGTGACTGCATTTGGAGAAAATGGTCCTTAAAAAGATAACTAAGTTAAAATGAGGTCTTAGGTTGGGTCCTAATGCAAGAGGACTGGTGTGAGGAGGAGAATAGGACACAGACACCGAGGGGTGGTTGTGTGATGACACAGGGAAAACCAGCCATTTCCAAGCTTAATGGTGACCTAAGCATAAGAAAGCCTTCATGTGGGAAAGCCTGGAGGCAGAAAATCTGATAGAGGTGATTTATTTCTGCAAAAATAAATTCCATGTAATATCTTCAAAAACATTTTTTTTTAATCTTCTTAGGGCCATCCTTGAGGTATAGGGAAGTTCCCAGGCTAGGGGTCAAATCAGAGCTGCAGTACGGGCCTATACCACAGCCACAGTAATGTCAGATTCATGTCAACCACAGCCACATCTGTGACCTACACCACAGCTCACGGCAATGCTGGATCCTTAACCCACTGAGTGGAGCCAGGGATCAAACCTGCATTCTCATGGGTACTAACTGGGTTCATTACTGCTGAGCCACAATGGGAACTCATAATTTTTTTTAAGTTTAATTTTATTGGAGTATAGTTGACCTACAATGTTGCATTAGTTTCAGGTATACAGCAAAGGGAATCAGTCACATACAAATATATCCGGTCTCTTCTCCCATATAAATTATCACAAACCACTGAGTAGATTTCCCTGTGCTATACAGCTGGCCCTCATCAAGTATCTATTTTATACAGTAGTGTATGTATGTTATTCCCGCCCTCCTAAGTCTTCCCTCCCCTCAACAGTTTTATCTATAGTAATCCCAAGACTGGTTTTGAAATCGGTGAGTTTGTTTCTGTTGTATAAATGAATTCTTTGTGTCCTTTTTTTATTCCATATAACTGAATTTTCATATTTCATATTTCCATATTTCATACAACTGAATCATGGAAAGTTGGAAGAACATTCATAGGACTATGCCATAAACAAAACTTGGTACTCTGTCCTGCCTTCTGTTCTCAGTTTGTTTCCCTAGTCAAACTTTTTTTCCCTAGTTTTTCCAGCACTTTAGAAGATGCTTGGATAGTCTTGATGCTCATGATTAAAGTCTGTAAAGAAAAATTCAACTGTGATGTAAATATTTCCCAGGTACTAGCAAACAATAATTTTCTCCAAATGCTCATTTTGACTCATGTAGGATACGGTCTTCAGCTTATTATTTTCTTTGTTAGAATTAAATCTCTAAAATAAAAAAAAAACATGTCCTCATTTGGACATGCTAATGGCGGTTTGTCAGTCAGCCTAAAAAAATAATCAAGTAACATTTTGGGTATCACGAAATCTGTAAGAAAGACTGTGAGTTTTTCTTCATCCTAGAAAAAAAAAAGTGTGCTGAATTGACTTAGGGGGTCTTTGGATTACTAACCCACTATGTAGAATATTTGGGTAGTTACACTTTGAGGGCCAGGACTCATTGAAAGATTACTAGACTTTAAGAACTCAAGTCCTTTTTTTTTCTTTTTTTTTTTAGGAGCTGCACCTGCAGTATATGGAGGTTCCCAGGCTAGGGGTCTAATCGGAGCTCTAGCTGCCAGCCTACTTCACAGCCACAGCAACACCAGATCCAAGCCAAGTCTGTGACCTACACCACAATTCACGGCAATGCTGGATCCTTAACCCACTGAGCGAGGCCAAGGATCAAACTTGCAACCTCACTGCTCCTAGTTGGATTCGTTTCTGCTGTGCCGTAATGGGAACTCCTGAGCTCAACTGTTGCTAAAATAAGTCTTCCCGTTAGTGGTAGAAACACTTACTTTAATCATGTTAGGTTTGCTAGAGTTTAGGCTCCATTGCAGCCCATTATTCAGGCTGGAGAACAACCAGAATTTTGTCTTGCTTTCTGCTGTCACCTACTGACAGGACTTTATGTGCAACTCCAAGGCTAGCATGGTTACATCACCCAAGGCAGTGTCTTCCTTGCTCTCAACTTGGCCCAAAGAAGCTGTGCTCACAGACTTATCCTAACACAAGAAAGGCTTGGCCTGCAGTCATGTGAAATGCCCTAATGCTTTTCGGGGGCTTAGCGAAAGATAAAAAGGATCATGGTTTAAGATGCACTGGCCTACTCTCATGTACTTTGCTGGGCTTATAGCATGACTTTTGCTTATCACAAAAGAAAGAGTTTTCAGAATTCAAAGTCACTTTTGCACATATGACAGGGACCTAGAGTCAAGAATAGTCAGAGTTTCACATATTTTAGAGCTAAAAACTTGGGGAATCAACTCCTGAGAATGGTTTGCTTGCTTAATAGTTCTGGAGACGTGAAATAAATAATGGTTTCTTTTTCAACTGAAGCATTCTTCCATTGTTTTCTTCTCACTACCTCCATTATAAGTTTGGGAAGCACCCCTATCCCACTTTCTGGTGAGCTCTCTTCTTGGTCATTATTTTACCTGTTTTTTTAGGTATGAGGCTGGGAAAATAATTTATGACCTATAACATTATAGCAATACCAAGTCAACAAGCCTATGTTTAAAGCATGCCACATATTCGTCTTGATGTGTTTAATGAGACACGGTCTTAGAGTAGTGGTGGAGAGGACAGAAACAGAAGGTATCTTCTTGGCTCAAATATTTTATTCCCTAGCTCAGCACCCCTAGCTTATTTGACCTGGACACTGGCTACATTTCATCATCGGCTTGGGAGCTTTTGAACATACTGATGCCCAGGTTACTCTCCCAGAAAGGCTGGTTAAATGATCTACCAGGGGGCTGATACATTTTTATTTTTATTTTTTTCTCTGAATTATTCTTGTGTGCAACCAGGATTAGGAATGGTTGATAGCTGGAACAATCAAGTATAAGCCCGAGTATGGATGTGTGTGCTACTATATAACAATGGAACCTGAACAATTTTAACACATATGTGGTGAATTTGCCAAAGTAAAAGAGTCTGTGTGTAGATGGAGATGGAGATTTTCATTCAGTCTTCCAGAAACTTGAAGCTTGGATACATCATTGTTGAATTGTGAGTCCCCCCACTTCCCCCCCCCTTTTTTTTTGCTTGTTGTTGTTCTTCTAATTAGGTACATTCTTGGAAACATGATCTAATTAAAAGCATGGGTCCCACCTGGAAATTTCTCAAGAGTTAGACACCCCCATATAATGTCTAGATACTTCAGAAGTTTTCCCCTGAAGGACATTTCAAGCTGAGTTTTTTTTTTTTTTTTTAAAGTCAGAAGCATAGATGGAATTGTCAGGCTGGAAAAAGTACATGTGAATGAGTATTGGGAATGGGAGAAGGGGGAGAGGAGGGTTTGGGAGGGAGGATTTGATAAACATGCCTCCCAGCCCTGTGAAGGGACCTCAGGCTGTGGCAGGACATATCTGAGACCCAGTGGTCTCTTAGTCTTTGGAATGGGTTTTAGGTCATCTGTTTAAAAAGTCTATTGCCAATCTTTTGGGATGTTCCTATGATTCTATTTTACTTGAAAATAAAGTAAAAGCTTTTAAGGCTTTGATTAAATCTAGGCTTTAATAGCTTTTTTCTACAAAAATCTATTTCATGAAAGAACTATGAGATTCTTAATATTTCCTTAAATGAAATTATCAAAAAGCTAACTTGTGTTCCTTGTAATAAATTAGAGAGCATAAAAAATTAAAAAGTAGGAATTTAGTCATCTGTGATTCTATCACCTGGAAATAATCATCCTTAGTGTTTGGTTTGCTTTGGGACATTTTGGAAAGGCAAAATTTTTCCAAATATTTATTTTTTCATGTACCCCTGTCTTAATAGTAGTACATAGTCAGGAACGCATCTGATCCTTTCTATGTCTGTATTGAATAAATGCATGGATATTAACCTCAGTGATGTCAGCCCACTGATACCCAACTGGTGACTTTCCTGTGCCTTTAGCTTTTGACTTCCATGGTCTAGGTTTGGTATGTTTTTATTAGCAGTTTGGTCCATGAGGCTTTGCTTACTTTCTTGGATCAAAGAGCAAAAAGAAAAGAATTGCTCAGTTTTGCTTAAGTTGAAAAAATGACAAGGAACTTTAGATAAAAGGAAAGATGCTAGGTCATTGTTACAAATCATGATTTGAGTCTCTAGAGCAACCAGCTTTGTGTGTGTGTGTGTGTGTGTGTGTATGCATGCACGTGTGTGTGTATATGTGTACTGGTGAAAAGAAATCTCTCCTCCTTCAAAATCAGAGAGCTAATTAAGTCCACCATTACAGTAATCTAAAATTTCAAAGCGATTATCATTAGCTTGGTATAATTTCTTTTGCTTAACAACCTAGAATTTCTGACTTATTGGGGAGTTGAAAGTTATAGTGCAAATATTATGAAAATATTGATAGGTCTTTTTCACCTATAACATTGATAGTTTGGTTGAGAACCAGGACGGCCATCCTATAAATCTGGATGCTTTCTCTTAACCCCAGTAATCATAGGCAAAGTTTTCAGCTGTTTTGCCTCTTTTGGTCCCTCTCCAATCTATCTTAAGAACTGCCTGTTAGCTTGCAAGGGTACCCAACACATTACTGGATCCCTCTCTTCCAGCGAAGTAATTCAAACTTCTCAATTTATATCTTCTGTCCCTAATCTATTATTTCTGACTTAAGCATTGTCTCAACCCCGGCACTACTGCCATTTTGGGTGGATGATTGTTTCCTGGGCAGGGTTGTCCTGTGTAATTTAGGAGTCTAGTAGCATTACTGGCCTCTGTCTACTAGATTCCAATTGCATCCTCACATTGTGACAACCAAAAATACCTCCAGACATTGCCAAATGACCCCTAGGGGAGCAGAATTGCTGCCCCCCATCCCATTGAAAATGAAATGTGTAATGCTGTTGCTTAAAATCTCCTGAGTCTCAAGAATTCTTGTGCTCAAATTAAATGAATGCTTTCTATTAGGAAGGAGAAAGTTTACAGTGGGTAGTCAAGCTTGTCAAAACTCTTGGAAATGTGGTAAAGATGGTAAAGAGGGGCTTATAGATATAAAGATTTTTGCATTAATAGCTGTTGCACATGTCATTGAGACAAATGATTTGTGTAAGCATGAGAACAGTCTCTCATAAGTGGGGGCCTCATTACGACCAGCAAGGCACCTCCTCAGCTGAGCTAAAAACCATTTTACCACCTACTTTATAGGTTCATTTAAATGATTTTCAACCTTTCAGGGAAACTGTTTTGCATCAGAAAAAGAAAAAGCCTGAAAACATTTCAGTGAATCACTAGCAGTAGCATTCTTGGTTCAAAGTATCAGGCACATTTTCTATAAATAAAACATGTCTGTAGACAGTTTATACACACACACATACACACAGATATATATATGCATATATATATATAATTATCTTTAAGTTAAAACACAATAATTTGATTAATTTTTCTTTACATAGAAGTGTCCTTGAATTAGTTTAGTGTTGTTTCAAACATAATTAAATATCTTTTTTCAAGGTTCAAAGACCTCCATGTTACCCAAATAGGATAATGCTTTCTCCCCCAGCCAAAAAGGTTTGTATACAAGAAACTTCCTTTCTATCAGGCCCCTGTTTGTCTCCTTTTCCTCACTCAGTGGGATAGAAAATCCAAAAGGCAACCAAATACTTTTAGATTTCTGTGTAGGGAGAGTGTAAACTCACTGCCTCCAAACACATCAATGCTCTCATGATACAGTGACATAATACAGAGGCCAGAAGAGAGCATAATTATGATGTTGAATAGGCAGGATAACAAAAAAAAAATTGACCTGAAGTCACTCTTACTCTTACACAAGTGTGTTGTTCCTTAGGACCTTGGTGAAATTGGGACCAAGATATATTTTCCTTCATTTTGTGCCTGGCTGAGTACATCAGAGGGCCACTCCAATGACTGAAAATTAGGACTCATTGATGCCATGATCCCCTGACTTTAAGATCTCAGCATATAGCTCTCCTAGTTATTTGTGTTTGAAGACTTTGATCTGGTTTGTTTCTTTTGTTGAAAAGACACCTGGAATCCCTATAGTGCTAGGAAAGTTTATAGATGAACTCTTTAAGTATTTAATCAAATATAAGGTGTTTTTGGCTTGTATTGTTCTACTTAATAAAAGCCAGAGATTTACAGAGGAGGGAATGCCAAGTTCCCATTGTGTATATAGACTCTCTAAGTGGAATACATGGCTCTGCCTTTCTATGTTCTAGGATATAAGCTTCAGAGCCACCTTTCCTGGGTCTGTTGCTTGGTCCTGCCATGACTGGCATAGGAGTTAACCACTCTAAGCTTTATTTTTTTCCATTGTAAAATAAAGATAGTATTGGTAATGATCTCAGAACTGGAGAAAATAGTAAAGAGATGATGTATGTAAAGTGCCAAGTGCAGTTCTTGGTAGATACTGGGCACTCAAAAAGAAGTTCTTATGAAGATCAAATAGACACCTTGACTGTCTACTCCCTGGCAGTTCTCTGTATCCATTCTTTTCCACTTTGATATCTAGTAAGACTGATGTTCCATTCATTATGTGTAAGAGACACTAAAAGAGAGAAGGCTCTACTTAAAGACAGTTTTGAAATGCCCAAAACATGTGATGGTTAGTGCACTACTCAAGGGGTTCTTGAAGATTTCACATTTTCCCCAGAACATTCTGTAACTACAATACACACATTTAGTCTTTAGTTATAGCTCTTGTGTTAAAGTGCTCATTATACAATATTTTGGCTTGTGATTTACCCTGAAAGCTTGAGACAGCAACATACCTGGCATAGTATGACTAGACATATGACTGGAACGGAACTTGGACCTCCTAAGGCTGGTTGTCTTTTCTAAAGTGATTAGTTTGGAACGTCTACCACTAAGCCATGGGCTCTCCCTCCATATTGCAGAGCTGTTTCTCTGGAAATATCTTAGGCTCTTTCCCTTCTATGTTAAATATTGCTAAAAATGGAGTGTGAATCCAAGGAATGTGTGTAAATTCCAGGATGAGCTGAGAATAAGCAAGTCTACCATCTCTCCCTGTTATTCCCCTGTCAACTGAATACAGAGGACTCGGGCTGCAAGGATGTCAATGCTGCAAGATAAAGAGCTTGTGTCCCTGAATCACTGCATGGAAAGCTATCCACTGATCAGGAATGTCTGCACCAGTGGGTTGTATGGCCATGGATAAGCTTCTGTTGTGTTGAGACACTGAGATTTGGGAGGTTTGTTACCTCAGTTAACGTGTCTATAATTAACATAAAAATAATACAGTTATCTTGATGATTCACCATTGTTTCAAATATTTTCAGACTTTTTATTTTTGAGATTTCCTATTAGGGCTCTTCATCACTGGCAAATTTTCACTGTTTTAAATCAGAGTCATTTTTTTCAGACATGACCAAAACCATCCAAATCTGGGTTTAGAAAGGTTAGGTTTAGAAATTCTCAATGTATTATTAGAAATCATGCTCATGTTGTAAGCCAACAAAACAAGTCCCTTGATAAGTGACATTTTCAATATACCGCAAACACACTGGGAGCCACTTAACATAACTTCCTCATATCATGTTGGAAAGTCTTACTGTGTTGAACCACATTTCCTGTTCAGGAGACCTGGTTTCTTAGTTTTAGTTCTGCTCCGTAATTTTTATCCAAAGCATAATTTTTAATTCCAAAAATCAGGAGGATGGCAAGTTGTAGGTGTAGCACAGACACATTTTTATAAAAGGCTTGGAATTTGTAAAGATAAATGTCAGGCTACACTTTGAATGGTAAGTGAAATATCCATATGGCAATGTTATCAAACATCACTACTTGTTGCAATGCATGATGGTATTATTTCCTAGATATATACAAATGGTTCTTTGTAAAAATAGCTTTATTTAAAATTCTAAAACCACCTTTCATTGAGCGACCTCTCATAATCGGATGAAAAAATGTCAGCAAGCCCAAAATGGCTGGAAAGCAAAGTTTTTAAAGATTCCTGATATGGCTGACTTCATTTCTGGAGCAGGACTGGTTTGCAGTAAAACTGTGAAAAAGAAAAATTACATGTGGCTCCTCCCTTCAAATTTCTGCTTTGCTACTATCTCCCCCATGACTTTCCTTACAGCTGCAACCCCTGGACTACAACTTGGCCTTGAGTGTATGGGGTCCCATGCAAATATTTTTGAAGATCTCTGTATGAATACTACCTCAAATTGAAAATAAAGTATATGGTCAAGATGAGATTGTAGTATCTTATAGTGCCAGCAAGTAAAAAGTTCTCAAAAACAAAAGTGATGGAGGATGCGTTAAAGGGACATGTGTGCCAACTGAAAGACTTCCCAATGGCCAAGGTGGAAAAAATTTAGAAATAAAGTAATATTGAATTATAATGCAAAGTATAAAATAAATATTCATGAGTCATTGCAAATATAAAAGATTCTACAATAAATAAGTGAAGAACATGCAAACTTCCTATCCAGAAAAATTGCAAGTAATTTAAGCAGGTGGTCCACCCTCAAGAAAATGGAACAAAATCCCCCACTCCTTAATTGTGGGCTGGTAATAGTGGCTTCCTTCTAAAGAGCATGAGAGGGCAATAAGAAATAAAAGAGTAACTATGGTGGAGAACCCTGACAAGCCCTACTTCAGCCAGGTGACCAGGATCAGCATTAGTAGTGCTAAGCCATATTGATAATACATATCCTTGATAGAATGTGATGAGAATTGCACTTTACCTCTATGGTATTTTCCCCCAAAATCTATAACCCCAATCTAATCATGAGAAAAATGTTGATTTCTCATTGTGGCACAATGGAAACAAATCTGACTAGAACCCATGAGGATGCAGGTTCAATCCCTGGCTTAGCTCAGTGGGTCAGGGATCTGGCACTGCTGTGAGCTGTGCTGTAGGTCGTAGACGTAGCTCAGATCCCAGGTTGCTGTGGCTGTGTCTGTGGTCAGCAGCTGTAGCTCCAATTTGACCCCTAGCCTGGGAACTTCCATACCCCTTGGGTGCAGCCCTTAAAAAAAAAAATGTAAAAATAAATAAATAAATAAATAAATAAATAAATAAAATTTAGGAGTTCCCGACATGGCTCAATGGTTAACAAACCTGACTAGCTGGCCTTGCTCAGAGGGTTAAAGATCCGGTGTTGCCATGAGCTGTGGTGTATGTCGCAGACATAGCTCAGATCCCATGTTGCTGTGGCTCTGGCATAAGCTGGCAGCTACAGCTCCGATTGGACCCCTAGCCTGGGAACCTCCATATCCTGTGGGTACGGCCCTAAAAAGACAGAAAAAAAAAGATAACAAAAAGAGAAAAATATCGACAAGTCCCAATTAAGGCACGTTCTATAAAATATATGGCCATTTCGCCTCAAAAATGAAGTCTGAGCACCTGTTTCAGCCAAGAGGAGCCTAAGAAGACATGGTGATTATAGAATGTGGGATGGATCCTGCAACATAAAAATGGACTTTTGGTCAAAACTTAAGTACTCTGAATAAAAGATCAATTTTGTTAATGATTCTTTATTAATATTGTTTCAATTGTATATTAATTGTAACAAATATATAATGTGTATATAAGATGTTAATAATAGGGAAACTGGATATGAAGTATGTGGGAACTCTGTATTACCTATGTAATTTTTCACTAAACCTAAATTTGTTCTTAACTAAAGGTTTTTTTTTAAATTACAAATTTCAAGAGCCCATATAAAGTAATGTAATTTACTGATGATTTAAAAAAGATTGGCAAACTTGTTTTGTAAAGGGTCAGATGGTGAATAATAAAGGTTTTGTGAGCTATGAATGGTCTGCGTCATTTTTTTCATTGTTTATAACCCTTTAGAAATGTATGAAACTCTCTTATCTGTAGGGTTATAAAAAAACAAGTCTAACAAATCTGAAAGACCATAGTTGCAGAACTCCTGCAACTAAAATAACGTATAGAGAAGAGGTACTCACACGTTTGTTTGTCCTTTCAGTGCACGTGTAGATTCCTTTCAAGTGTCCAGATACCACTTCTTCTCCAGATCCAATAATCATTCTGTTTCATTATTATCAAATGCACCATACCTGACTAATTTCATTTTTTCCCCATGAGACAAGTTAGTAATGATATTTTTACCCACACTGTCATGGCTCCTCAAAACCTGTTTTATTGCAACTATATAAATCTCCTTGCCTTTGCAGTTTCTTCTGCCATAAACCCATGACTACGTTGTCCATTGAGCCACCCTGAATACTGGCTTCTAAGGATACTCTTAAAGGTTGTTGATGATGACCTTAATTAAAAGTCTTAGGGTGTGCAGAGAAAAGTGAACAATAATTAATTTTCTTGATGTGGCAGTTTGGCTGTTCAAAATTATACAGTGTAAAAGTTGAACACTGTATCTTTTAATCACATCTTGCCTTGGAGTCTTCAGGCTATCATTACTACACTCCTAGAATATGATCTTTTTTAATGTTGTCTGCACCACTGCCTGCCACACATGACCGCCAGTGTGGAGAAGAGGCAGTGCACCTTGGAGAGAGTGGGAAAGGTGTTCCCATTTGCACAAGAAATGTCCTTTCTTTGTCCAACATGGTTTAAGACTCATTTAGGAAAATACAATGTTACCACATTGATCAAAAGTGAAAGACGTAAGTTAAAAGGAGCGGTTGATGTCAGGAAGCCATAGTTTCAGAATCTTTCAGTGGAGATGTGCAACAATTCCAAGGAGCTTTAATTATGGGGAAAAAAAATCTGTGGAGAAAGTACAAAGATTTCCCTGGGTGATTTTTTTGTTATATATGTGTATTTTTATTTAATTTTTATTTTATTTTGAACATATTGGGATGCAGTTGATTTACAATGTGTTAGTTTCAGGTGCAGCGCAAAATGATTGATTCACTGATATATATATCCATTCTTTTTCAGATTTTTTTCCCATGTAGGTTATTATAGAATATTGAGTAGAGTTCACTCTGCTACACAGTAGGTCCTTGTTTGTCACCTGTGTTTTATATAATAGTGTGTATACGTTAATACCAAACTCCTAATTTGTCCCTCTCTCCTCACTGAACTTTCCCCTTTGGTAACCATTAGTTTGATTTCAAAATCAGCGGGTGTGTTTCTGTTTTGTAAATAAGTTCATTTGTATCATTTTTTTCCTTTTAGATCCCACCTCCAAGTGATACCCATATGATATCTGTCTCTGCCAGATTTACTTCACTTAATGTGGTAATCTCTAGGTCTATCCATCTTGCTGAAAATGGCAGTATTTTATTCATTTTATGGCTAAGTAATATTTCATTGTATATATGTACCACATCTTCCCTGAGTGACTTAAAACCATCATATCAGGGGAAGCACTGACACCAAAAGGAACTTTTGCCACTGTTCCCATGTACTTCCCCTCACTGCCTACAAATGCTAAAGATCAGAGGCAGCTCTGTTGTTGGAATGTGGAAGATGAAGAAAAAATCCAGGGATCTGTGGTAGATGATCGGCAGCCCAGAGTCCTGAACTTGTCAAGGGTCCTGAGTAGGAGTCATTCCAAATTAGTGTGTCAGTACCATTCTGGCAGCCCAGCTTCACATGGACCCCCAAAGAAATGTCAGATCAGCCAGCCAGAATGATAGGCTCACGTTTAGGGCCCCAGGATGACCACATGAGCACAAATCAATCTTGGGGCATCTAGATGACGCATGCACAGCATAATTGGAGATAGATGCCCAGAGATATTTCTGAATGAGAAAAATAGGGACTGGGGATCCTGTCAGTGAGCTGGTTCCAAGCTACTGGAAAGACAGAGGTAAAAAATTTCCACAAGGACTCTCCAAACCACGGGGCTCTCTGAGGTGAGGCCTAGGCTGAGATTTCTGCTTGTCATTTCTTTTCGTTTTTTTTTTTTTTTTTTTGTCTTTTTGCCTTATCTAGGGCCTCACCCGCGGCATATGGAGGTTCCCAGGCTAGGGGTCTAACAGGAGCTGTAGCCGCCGGCCTTCGCCACAGCCACAGCAACGCAGGATCCGAGCCGCGTCTGCGACCTAAACCACAGCTCACGGCAACGCCAGATCGTTAACCCACTGAGCAAGGACAGGGATTGAACCCGCAACCTCATGGTTCTTAGTCGATTTGTTAACCACTGAGCCACGAAGGGAACTCCTCTGCTTGTCATTTCTAAGAGCAGCACTGCATCTTCTTAGTTCAAGAGACAGGGCATGCTCCTGTGCTGACCTTAGACCTCCAACCATTCTCTCAGAATCCCACCAGAATCATGAAAATCAGCATCCAAACTCATTTTCTGCCAGCATCGGGGGCAGAAATGAGAAACACTTTTGGGACTTCTTCTTTTTCTTTATCTGTTAATTTTTGTTGATTCTTCTCTTTTTCTTAAGATTTTTATTTTTTCTATTTTAGTTGATTTACAATGTTCTGTCAATTTCTTCTGTATGGCAAAGTGACCCAGTTATACATGTATATACATTCTTTTTTTCACATTATCCTCCATCATGTTCCAAAATAAGTGACTAGATAGAGTTCCCTGTGCTGTACAGCAGGATCTTATTGTGTATCCACTCCAAATACTATAGCTTGCATCTACTAACCACAAACTCCCAGTCCAACCCAATCCCTCTCCTTCCTCCTTGGCAATCACATGTCTATTCTCCAAGTCCATGAGTTTGTTTCTTTTCTGTAGATAGGTTTATTTGCGCTGCTTCTTAGATTCCAGATATAAATGATAGGGACTTAAAAAAAAGTATATATTCTACATTCTATTCCTTCAGGTCCCTGCTGTCTAATAACTAATTGGTGGAACTAACTCAGGATAAGTTGTTAATCCTGATGATATCTTAATGCCAGATAATGCACTTTTATTTAACAAGATCTTTTTTTTTTCTTTAAATACCTAACACTAAGTTGTAAATCTGGCCATGCTTGTTAGAACATGTCTATTCACAATTAAGGGGCCACAGAGCATTGCCGAGCTCTAGCTAGTACTTATCAGGGATTATCATTTTACATTTACCCTGCTGAATACATTTTACAACTCAGAGAAGTTATACTTATTTAGGATTTTTTTAGGGGCTGGGGAAGGGAGGATAGTCCATTTATTCTTCCCAGTATTTTAGCATCTAACTCCGAATGTACCAGATAATTAAGAAGCCATGATAATATTTTGGATATATCGGGTTAAATAAAATATATTGAAAAAGTAAGTCATGAGCTTGAATTGAATATTGCTTCTACTCCCTTCCCTCACCACCCCCAGCCTCCAAAATCTTGTGCTTAGGGTTGCTTTTATTGACATGTGTTTGATGTGGCACCGTTAATCTAACTTTAAGAAGAAACCTAATTAAACTTGGCACCCTGTTTTTTGAAAATGTGCTGTCGAAGATGTTATTCATCAGGATACATGCTTGTATGAAAATTTAGAGCAGGAAATAAAATCAGTTGGATTTTTCTGAATAACTCGTTGGCATCTATAGAGAGAATGTGAAGGACCTGTATATGTCTTGTTTACTGCTGCAAACCTTCCAGGCCAATTTAAGGCTTATCTCCAGAGAGCCCTACTGGTATTGTGGTGTGCCCTAAATTGACTTCAGATTGTATTATTTCTCTCTCTTTTACTTTCCTATCTCATTTTACTTTCTTTTATGAAGGTGAATCCTCCTGTGATGTCTTGCATATTTGTAAATTAACCTTATATTCTTTTTGGAACAAGACTGGTTATAAATAATTACAAAGTTGTAACCAAAGAACCTTAGAGACTATTCGTTGTGGAAAGAGTGTGGGCTTTGGAATGACACAGATTGGGATCAACAATGAGATCTGCTTCTTACGAGTTCTATGAACTTTAGCAAGTTTCTTTACTTGATACGA
Organism: Catagonus wagneri; assembly: GCA_004024745.2. Classification (NCBI taxonomy): domain Eukaryota; kingdom Metazoa; phylum Chordata; class Mammalia; order Artiodactyla; family Tayassuidae; genus Catagonus; species Catagonus wagneri. The sequence continues at coordinate 2,425,503 of PVHT020000283.1, read as the reverse complement.
CACATTCCAGAAGTGCAGTAGTTTCTGATGAATCCCCTTTTCTTTGTCCCTAATGCCATTTTTCCTTCAGTTTTCTACCCTTGTGATGGTTTCCAGCATGATTCTCTTTATGCTGGCAAGTGAGCAGTCTTAGATAATTTTCACTCAGAAATGAATACTAACAAGAGAAAAGATCTGGAAATCCAGTTAAGAGCTATGTTCTCTAAGAAAACTAAGACTGAACTTCAAAATCCCTTATTTATATTATGGTTAAGTATATTTGTCTAGACCTCTAATTCTTGATTCCACACCAGAATTTCTAGTTTATCCTGCTGTTTAATTTATGCTACTGATTTTAGTAGTTTCAATCAGAAACACAAGACAAACCACTTAATTTTTTGACTGTCATCAATATTCTCCCCATTAATACAAACAGAACTACTTCTCAGCAATATACTATGCATCACAGAGATAGTGTCTATCCTTGAAACAAATAAAACAGTAATATATCAGAGCTTAACAAGTGCCTTCTATTTAATGAATGAATTTACAGTTTCAAAGAAGAGGAAACCTGTCGAAAGGAATTAAATGATAGGTTACACCAGAAATAACTTCTGTGTCTGGCATTTGTATTACGTTGTTAGTAAGAGGAAAATAGGACATGCGGACCTTGATAATAAACCTGTCTTTGATATCATTGTTAAGCTTGACTCTTCTGGAGATTAAAGTGGCAGGTAGTAAAATGTATCATGTGAACGTAAATGGGATATTTTTGTTCTATTTTAAGTTCCTCATGGAAAATGGCTTTGTGATTGGTCTTTGAACAGCACTTTATTTATAATCCTATTTGCAACTTGGAGAGATGTTACCTCAGAAGGCGAGTAAGAATCCTGCTCCAGCTTTTGTGATTCTGAAAATGTCACTGCTGTCATTTGTCAAATCTGCCTGAAATCTGTCTTTTCAATAAGTGACATCTCCCACTCTTTGGGGGTGAAACTTTTAACTTTTTTAATTTTCTCTCAGAGAAAAATGTCTAAATAAAAAAGATTTGGATTCTTATTCTTACAGCAGGAATGAGAAATTAATTTTTATATGTTAGAGCTACTATGAAGCAGGTTCTTCAGTGCAGCACAACACACTTAGACAGCGTTGGAGTTTTAGTTTTTATGGGATAGGATACCATTTTATTGCATTCATAAAATAAATTGCATTTCTTTTTTTTTGGAGAAAAAAAATCTTGTGGAGCAAAAGTTGCCTTCCCAATGCAAGCAGATGTTTTATAAACGCCTCCATAGTTGATTCCTTCCTTTACTTTCTATAAGCCTCAAGAAGTGTTTTCTTTTTTATTTTGCTTCACCTGCTAAATTAACATGATTGTCCTTTCTTTCCAAGGCTTTTGGATCTTCAGTCCCTGCACTCAGGTCTTCTGGCTAACCTGAGTGTCCCTTTGGTCACTGGCTTAGCTTCTCTGCTTTGGGGCAGCATCATCTGTGAGATGAGAACTGGACCCTCTCACATTCTGGGAGATGTTGTGAGGATTAATTAATGTTTGCGGTACACTTGGAAACTCAGGGCTGCAAGATGCTTTATAAATTCAAAATAGCACTATGTTAATAGCAGACTCAGTTATGAGAAAGCTACTAAATCCAACTCTTCCCCTCTCTGGAGCTCAGTGACCTTTCTGTCTTTCCCGCTAATTCCGTGATGTCTCCCTGAGGAGTACTCTGTGCCTCTCCAACCTGGATTTGCCTCTGACTTAATAAATGCAGCCCAACTAGGATGCATGTACAGAAACAAAAGGAGGGATTTATTTATTTAAGTGGCGCTTATTCACCTGGAACATAATAGCAGCTGGATTCCTGCTGAATCAAGAATCTATTTGTTCCAGCAGATCACCTGATGTTGTTTATCAGTTTTCATTCCCACTAACTGAATTAGATTCCCAAACCATTTCTAATCAGTTTTCTTGCCTTCATTTTGGAGGCTTTCAATTGAAGGGATACATTTAGCACGGTCATAACCCATTACTTACCAGAGAAATAGTGGCCTCTTGCATCGGTTAGAGCCAAGCTTTCTAAGATAGCATTTCCTACTCAAGATGTCAATGATGTACAAATACCATCTATTCCATATGGATCTTTGAGAAATGTACATTTTAAGTCAAGTGCTTTGCAGTTTCCTGCATATTATTGTCATGAAAAAGCCTTTTTTTTAAAAAAAAGTCTTGTTTTGAAAATGCTTTTTTAGCCTAGTGATCAAACTGAGGTCTAAGATAAAAATTATTATCAATTTAAAATTTATCTCTATCACAAAGTTATTCTTTTTTTACATTATTTTTCTATTAATGAACCTAGTTTCAACTGGAGTCAATCTATGTCTTATCTCTTGTTCCTCATAAGGTCAAGGGGTCAGTAACTTACAATGTCATAACTGGGCTTAGTGCATAGTGGGCCTCTTCTAACCAGAGATGGATGGACAGTCAGCAGTTTATTCAGACCTAAAAGAAAAGATAACACATAGCCAAGTATCTGGTACTGATTGCCATTATCTTAAGAAGGATGACCATCTATTAAGAATATCAAAATCATGAAAATGACTCTATGGAAGAGAGACAGTAGCTTAATGGATATTGGTAAAAGGTCAAATGGAGTCTGAATCTAGAGATGAAGCCAGCATTCAGCAGAGAAGACGGTCTATAGGTAGTATGGGGCACACCCATAAGTACTGTCTGGTCCCATAATGACTGCAGCTACCGTCTTTCTACTCTACTATATATGTGAAAAGCACTGTGGTGAGTACTATTACCTCATTACCCTGATGACAAAACCAAGAGAAGTTCTTTGGCAATCTGAAGGTGGCAAAGCTAGCAAGTGGAGGGGCTAAGAGTCAAACCTAAGTGGCTCAGCTCTAGATGTAAACTCTGGAAGAAGCATAGGACATAGTAATTAAGAACATGGGTTATGGAATCACTTCTGGGGTCTATGTGAACTTGAAGATCTTACTTGGCTTCTCTGTGCCTCAGTTCCTCATATATTATATGATAACAGAGCATTTATGCTGAGGTTGTTGAAAGGATTCAATGAGGCAAGAGATAAAAAGTGTAAGAAGAGTTCTTGATACATAGTAAGTAATACAGTAGTACATATTAGTTATATATTGTTAAATTACAAAGGAATCAATAATACAAAATAATCAAATGCTAGTGGACCAAGGTCATTGAGTGGAAATATAATCATTGAGACACATAGAATAGGAAATGCCAGGAGCTATACTTTGTTGTTATTGCTGTTTACGTAACACCCGCAAAACCTCCAAGTTTTAGTTCCTTTTGTTGGAGGTGATGTTGGGATTTCTCAATAGCAGAGTTTACACATTTATTTACTTTTCCTCCTCATATTCTATTAAAATGAAATGAAAATTTGAAATCATGTTAAATCCATAACAGTCATGAGAATTAAAGGATAGGCATCAGTGGGTTAGAGATTTCATGTATTTTCTATATGATTAAAAAAAGGAATTAATGACAATGGAAGAAGTAGAATGATTGGGCCACAACAAAAGTTGTATTTCTGAAACAGTAACCGATAAACATATGTAGCTACCTAGCCTCTGACACATGGCTGGCCTGGATGACATGTGCCATAGTGTGAAATACCAGATTTGGGAGATTTCATGTGAAATAAGATGAATGTAAAATATCTCAATATTTTTATACTGATTACATGTTTTTGTTTTTTTATTTTTTATATAACTTAATGAATTTTATTTCAATTATAGGTGTACAAAAATCATCAGAAGTCAATTTGATAGATTTTGTGTCCCAAACCCACAGTGCATCCCCCCACCCCCCAGATTGTCTTATTTGAAAAAAACAAGGTTTTCCAAAGTCTGTGAGTCATTGTCTGTTCTTCAAAGAAGTTCATTGTGTCTTCTCAGTTTCCATATATAAGTGGTAGCATTGGGTGTTGCTGTCTAATTGTCTGACTGGTTTCACTTCGCATGATAATTTCTAGGTCCATCCGTGTTGCTATAAATGTTGTTATTTCCTTCCTTTTAATGGCTGAGTAATATTCCATTGTGTGTATGTACCAGATCTTCCCTATCCACTCCTCTGTCGATAGGCATTTAGGTTGTTTCCATGACCTGGCTATTGCATAGAGTGCTGCAATGAACACTGGAGTACAGGTGTCTTTTCGAGTCATGGTTTCCTCTGGATAGATGCCCAGGAGTGGGATTGCTGGATCCAATGATAGTTCTATTTTGAGTTTTCTGAGGAATCTCCATACTGTTTTCCACAGTGGTTGCACCAATTTGCATTCCCACCAGCAGTGTAATAGGGATCCTTTTTCTCCACACCCTCTCCAGCACTTATTGTTTGTAGACCTTTTGATGATGGCCATTCTGGCCGGTGTAAGGTGGTACGTCATAGTAGTTTTGATTTGCATTTCTCTAGTAAGGAGCGTTGTTGAACATATTTTCATGTGTTTTTTGGCCATCTGCATGTCTTCTTTGGAGAATTGTCTGTTTAGATATTATGCCCATTTTTTGATGGTGTTGTTTGTTTTTATTGGTATTGAGCTGTAGGAGGTATTTGTAAATTTTGGAGATTAATCCCTTGTCAGTCGATCCACTTGCAAATATTTTCTCCCATTCTGTGGGTTGTCTTTTTGTTTTGTTTAAGGTTTCCTTTGCTGTGCAGAGACTTTGAAGTTTAATTAAGTCCCATTTGTTTATTTCTATTTTTATTGTCCTTACTGACACATGGATCTGAGAAGATGTTGCTGTCATTTATGTCAGAGAGTGTTTGGCCTATGTTTTCCTCTAAGAGTTTTATAGTATCTGGTCTTATATCTAGATCTTTAATGCATTTGGAGTTTATTTTTGTGCATGGTGTTAGGAAATGTTCTAGTTTCATTTTTTACATTTAACTGTCCAGTTTTCCCAGCACCCCTTATTGAAGTGTCTGTCTTTTGTCCAATGTATATTCTTGCCTCTTTTGTCATAGATTAGTTGGCTGCTGATTACATGTTTGATAATATTGTTTTTATATATTAGGTAACTAAAATGTTCCTAAAATTAATCTCCCCTTTTAAAACCTTTTAATGTGGCTTCTAGGAAATTTTAAATTATACAAAATGCTCTCATTTAAAGCTCTCATATTTTTACTGGATAATTCTGCTCTTGTCTAGATGTTCAGAAGGGCTATTGAGGATCCCCAAAGAAATTCTGATGTTCGAGATATAAGATGTGAAGAAAGGCAAAGATGAGGACTTCATAACTGGGGGTAGATATGAAATCTAGATACGGTGATTTGGCTGTTTTTCTCCATCCCTCACTTCCCATCCCCCATGCAAGCAGAATAGCCAGAGCTGCCAAATATGGATCTAGTGTAAGTGTGGACACTTATATGCTAGAAAATGGTGTCTGAGTTATTTTGTGACTCTGTGATTTAAGGATCTGTTGGCCATTTCAGTGGCTTGAGTTGCTGCTATGGTGCGGGTTTGATCCCTGGCCTGAGAACTTCCACATGCTGCAAGCATGGCCAAAAAAAACAAAAAACAAACAAACAAACAAAAAACCCCAGTGGTGTCAGAGAGCACTAGAGGAACAAATACAGGAAATGAGGCCACAGGATAAAGCCCTCCCCTTTTAGGAATTTAGTTTTTCCAGCATAATTGCTACTAGACAGCCTATCTACCCCAAATCAAAGTCTGCTGTTTGACTGATTCTGTTGATGTACACAGACATCCCCCATCAGCTTTCCTAAGGAATCATTGTTTAAAATATAATTAACAATCAAGAGTCATCAGATATTTGAGGAAAAAATTGCGCCAATGAAAGAGAAAGACCAAGATAGTGCAAAGTAACAGTTTAGGAAGCAGACACTTTGGAGATCAAAACAAAATAAAATAAAGCAGCCCTAATTAGTATCTTCAGAGAGACTTAAGAAGATATTAGAGCCATAAAATAGGGTATAGCCTTAAAAAAATAAACAATTAGGTCTACTACAGTTATTTAAAATATAACCATCAGGGGAAGCTAGGCAAAGACCACACAGAACTTTGTGCGGTCTTTGCCACTTCTGTAATATGAATCTGTCATGCTTTCAAAATAGTGTTAAAAAAATTCAATTTGCAGAAACAGTTCTCCCCAATTGTACAGAAGTCTATTTCAACATAAAAATAATCAGAGTTAGTTTTTAAGATAGAGTGGAAAAATCTATTCAGTTGAAAAAGAAAGCATCAGGAAGCATGAACTATGTCCACGGAAGAGAAGAATAATATGTTATCAGACATTAAAATGATTGTCTTAATAATGTCAGCATTGTCCATTGGTTTTCAAATTTTGAGGTTAATCTATAAAGAGATCACAAATCAGGAGTCACCTTTTCGACCACAAGGAGTTAAAGTCACAATGGTCATAATTATGCCTCTAGCTTTTCTACCCCACCCGCCCCCACAACTGTGGCAGGGTGGAGTTATAACAGCAGTCCCAGTTCTTGTTTAGTCCACACATTTCCTTGCTCCCCCCACCCCCAGTCTCTCTCTCTCTCTCTCTCTCTCTCTCTCTCTCTCTCTCTGGTTCTCTTGATCATGTCTCCTCCCTTCCTCTATTCATTCTCAGACCCTCCTTTCTGCTTTTTTAATATTACAGTATTTTAGTGTATCTGTATTTATGATAACTCAATAATTTCACATTGTACAATATTTAAAGCAAAAAGCCTAACTGTAAATCCGGTGTATTTCCAACAAGCAGCTTAGAGGATGAATACCTACAGAAATAAAATATATGTGAAAGTAATGAGCAGATCTTCTCTAAAAAACAAGCACACAAATAAAAGACCTCTTGCTCACATTCATACACTTATCATCATGCATGTTTCTCTGTCATTGAACGTCTACTGATGACCACTGCTCTGGACAAGCAAATAAAACCTAAGAGAACAATAGCTCACAGTTCATTAATATTTACTACATGGCTGGCCCTAATTTAAATACTTGACATGATTTATTTTTAATCCCCTAAATAACCATATAAAAGAGATATTATCATTATTCCTATCTTACATATTAGGAAACTGAGGCACAAGGAGTGTAAGTAACTTGCCTTAGATCACGTCGGTGGTAGGCACTGACACCTTGTTTTCCACCTTGACAATCTAACCACAGATTAGTTCTATTATAACACTTATCAATTGATATCAGTATTGTATATGAACGTATTTTTAAAGATCATTTAGTGTACTTTTAAGATCCTCCTTTCATCCCAGTGGCGGTGAGATCTGAAGTTTTTGTCCCCTCTGAGAAAGTCTGGAGTTGTCAGCCTTGATCAGATCTGTCAGAGTCTGGGGAAGTCATGGCTGGCAGCATGGTAGAGGGCACAGAGGTATTTACTTCTGCAAACTTTGGGGTTTATGTTTACACTTTGACTGCATTGTGTGTATCCGCATCAATCCATGCTGGCCAAACTTGAGTAAAGACATTGTCCAAGATTTCCAGACCAATTCATGACAGATCTTCACTGATAATTGGGAACCAAGATAATAATCAAAACTTGCTTGGCTTTTCCATATCCTCGTGTCCTGCAAATTTGGATTCCTTGTCCAAATGAAGAGTGGTTAGGTCATAGTGAAATGTGAGTATTTTTTGGTCTTTGACCCAATAAAATATTATAATCCCTTGATAATACTCCAGTTGCTCTCAGCCTAATCTTTTTTTTTTTTTTTGTCTTTTTGCCTTTGTCTACAGTCGCACCTGCGGCATATGGAGGTTCCCAGGCTAGGGGTCTAACAGGAGCTGTAGCTGCCGGCCTTCACCATAGCCACAGCAACATGGGATCCGAGCCGCGTCTGCAACCTACATCACAGCTCACGGCAACGCCGGATCCTTAACCCACTGAGCAAGGCCAGGGATCGAACCCGCAACCTCACGGTTCTTAGTCGGATTTGTTAACTCCTGAGCCACGAAGGAAACTCCTCAGCCTAATCTTTTAAAAAAAAAAATTTAGATATAGTTGATTTACAAGGTGTTATTATCCACTATATAGCAAAGGGATCGATCTATGTATCTATATATATATACATATATATACACACATATATATACATATATATAAGTAAATTATATATTATATATAAACATATATATAAGTACATATATATGTAAATACACACAGACATTATTTTTTATATTCCTTTCCGTTTTGTTTATCCCAGGATATTAAATACAGTGCTTTGTGTTATACAGTCAGACCTTGTTTATCCATTCTATATACAATAGTTTGCATCTGCTAGTGCCAAACTCCCAATTTATCCCCTCCTCCTCCTTGGCAACCACAAGTCTATTTTCTATGTCTCTGAGTCTGTTTCTGTTTCATAGATAAGTTCATTTGCATCCTATTTTAGATTCCACATGTAAATGATATCATAGGGTATTTGTCTTTCTCTTTCTGGCTTATTTCACACAGTATGATCATTTCTAGGTCCATCCATGCTGCTGCACATAACATTATTTCATTCTTTTTAATGGACCCTCAGCCCACTCTTATCCCTATTCCTTGGGTAACCATGTCTGTAACGCCTGATTTACTGCTTCTAGACCTACTATTGTTTATTGCCCTACCTGCCAGGAACTCAATAAAATCCCACATGACTGGAAATAAGTGTTGTGCCTCTTCACCCATTTTTATTCTATTGGGTAAGAGATGGAGGTGATTCCCTGGAGGTCTAAAGCTGAGATCATCTAGTTGGTGACATGAAGGCGATTTGTAAGTTTTTCATTAATATCATCAGGCGAATCCTCTTGTTTTCGAGAATCAGGCCTAGAGTTTTTAGATACTACCTTTCTGTCACTGTGACTGTCCTATGAGTTCCTAATTCTAACCTAAAATTTAAAGAAGTCTAAGCCCTCATGATGTAACATCTCCCAATTTCAGTGTCTTTGGGATATGCATACACTGCTTCAGCTCCTGGAATGTGTGTGATTTTGTGGTCTAATTGCCTCATTTTACAGACAAGGAAGCTGAAGCCTAAAGAAGGTATGTGCTTTGCAATACATCCTGAGGGAAGGCTTGTCTCTAGAATCCCAACCAGCTGGCTCAAATCTTGATATACATGAAAACGACAATACTTGGGAAACAATATATAGATTCCTCAGAAAACTAAAAATAGAATTGCCATCTGATCCAGTAATGCCACTCCTGGGCATCTATCCAGAGAAAACCATGACTCAAAAAGACACATGTACTCCAATGTTCACTGCAGCACTATATACAATAGCCAAGACAAGGAAACTACCTCAATGTCCATCCACAGAGTAGTGGATAAAGAAGATGTGGTACATATACACAATGGAATATCACTCAGCCATTAAAAGGAAAAAATATTGGTATTTGCAACAACATGGATAGACCTAGAAATTATCATGCTAAGTGAAGTCAGCCAATTAGACACCAACATCAAATGCCATTACTTTCATGTGGAATCTAAAAAAAGGGTACAATGATCTTCTTTGCAGAACAAATACTGACTCACAGCCTTTGAAAAACTTATGGTTTACCATTGAGACAGGTTGAGGAATGGGGAGTATGCCCTGAGGGTTTGGGATGGAAATGCTATAAAATTGGATTGTAATGATTGTTGTACAACTATAAAGATAACAAAATTCATTGAATGATTAAAAATAATCTATGTACATGTACATATGTGGATATATATCAGTAAGAATAGTTATTTAAAATATATTTAAAATATTTTAAAAAATGACAATACTTGTTAAAAAAACAAAAATCACCCCCAAAATAACTGAAAAAGTCAGCAGTTCCTCAAGGTCAGAAGAAAGACTACTTTTAATTATAAAAATTGCATGAGAAAAACCTCTAACCTTGTCTTCCTTCATTTCATCAGATTAACCCCCAATTTTTTATACAGTGAAAAGGGCTTCTTCATTGGTTTTCTTTGCTCTGGGGGATGAGGGACCTTACAGAGATCACATTGCTTTCTCCAACATTCTTATTTGCTTTAAACGTGAACATTTCCAGTGAATGTCCTAAGATATTCTGAAATCAAGATTTTTATTTTTTGGGAGTTCCCTTTGTGGCTCAGTGCTTAACGAATCTGACTAAGAACCATGATGTTGCAGGTTTGATCCCTGGCCTCGCTCAGTGGGTTAAGGATCCGGCGTTGCCGTGAGCTGTGGTGTAGGTTGCAGACGCGGCTCGGATCCCATGTTTCTGTGGCTGTGGCGTTGGTCAGCAGCTACAGCTCCTGTTAGACCCCTAGCCTGGGAACCTCCATATGTCGTGGGTGTGGCTCTACATAAAGGCAAAAAGACAAAAAAAAAAGATTTTTATTTTTTAAAATTTATAATGATTTTTATTTTTTCTGTTATAGCTGATTTACAGTGTTATGTTAATTTTCTACTGTACAGCAAGGTTACCCAGTTACACATACATGTATACATTCTTTTTTCTCATATTGTCATGCTCCATTATAAGTGACCAGCGATAGTTCCCAGTGCTATACAGCAGGATCTCTTTGCTTATCCATTCCAAAGGCAATAGTTTACATCTATTAACCCCAGACTCCCAGTCTATCCCCCTCCCACCCCTCCGTTTGGCAGCCACAAGTCTGTTCTCCATGTCCATGATTTTCTTTTCTGTGTAAAGGTTCATTAGTGTCGTATATTAGACTCCAGATATAAGTGATATATGGTATTTGTCTTTCTCTTTCTGACTTACTTCACTTAGTTTGAGAATCTCAAGTTTCATCCATGTTGCTGTAAATGGTATTATTTTGTTCTTTTTTATGGCTAAGTAAATCATCTGTCAGTGGACATTTAGGTTGTTTCCATGTCTTGGCTATTGTGAATAGTGCTGCAATGAACACACGGGTGCATGTGTCTTTTTCAAGGAAAGTTTTGTCCACATAAATGCCCAAGAGTGGGACTGCTGGGTCATATGGTAGTTCTATGTAGTTTTCTAAGGCACCTCCATACTGTTTTCCATAGTGGTTGTACCAATTTACATTCCCACCAACAGTGTAGGAGAGTTCCCTTTTCTCCACACCCTCTCCAGCATTTGCTATTTGTGGACTTATTAGTGACAGCCATTCTGACTGGTGTGAAGTGGTAGTTTTGATTTGCATTTCTTTAATAATCAGTGATGTTGAGCATTTTTTCAACATCACTGGCTTGTTGGCCATCTGTATATCTTCTTTGGAAAAATTTCTATCCAGGTCTTGTGCCCACTTTTCAGTTGGGTTGTTGGCTTTTTTGCTGATGAGTTGTATACGTTGTTTGTATATTTGTATATTAAGCCCTTTGTTGCATTGTTTGAAACTATTTTCTCCGATTCTGTAAGTTGTCCTTTTGTTTTCTTTTTGGTTTTCTTTGCTGTGTAAAGCTTGTCAGTTTCATTAGGTCCTATTGGTTTATTTTTGCTTTTAGTTCTGATGCTTTTGGGAGACTGATTTGAGAAAATAGAGAATGCTTTGCCTATGTATTCTTCTAGGAGTTTAATAGTATCTTGTCTTACATTTAAGTCTTTAAGCCATTTTGAGTTTAATTTTGTGCATAGTGTGAGAGTGTGTTCCAGTTTCATTGATTTGCATGCAGCTGTCCAGTTTTCCCAGCAATACTGCTGAAAAGACTGTCTTTTTCCCATTTTTATTCTTGCCTTCTTTGTTAAAGATTAATTGACTGTAGGTGTCTGGGTTTATTTCTGGGTTCTCTATTCTATTCCATTGATCTGTATGTTTGTTTTGGTACCAGTACCACATTGTCTTGATTACTGTAGCTCTGTAATATTGCCTGAAGTCTGAGACAGTTATGCCCCCTGCTTGGTTTTTGTTACTCAGTATTGCTTTGGCAATTCTGAGTCTTTTGTTGTTCCATATAAATTTGTAGATTATTTGTTCCAGTTCTGTGAAAAATGTTATGGGTAATTTGGTAAGGATTGCATTGAATCTGTAGATTGCTTTGGGTAGTATGGCCATTTTTATGATATTAATTTTTCCAACCCAGGAGCATGTAATACCTTTCCATTTCTTTGTATCTTCTTTAATTCCTTGATAAGTGTTTTACAGTTCTCAACATACAAGTCTTTCATCTCCTTGCTCAGCTTTATTTCCAAGTATTTGATTTTTTTGGGATGCAATTTTAAAATATATTTTTGTATTCTTTTTCTAATATTTCGTTGTTGGTATACAGAAATGAGACATTTCTGAACATTAATCTTAATATCCTGCTACTTTGCTGACTTTGTTGATCAGTTCAAGTAGTTTTGGGGTTGAGTCCTTAGGGTTTTCTATATATAGTATGTCATCTGCATACAGTGACAGTTTTACCTCTTCTCTTCCTATTTGGGTGCCTTTTATTTCTTTTGTTTGTCTGACTGCTGTGGCTAGGACTTCCAATACTATGTTGAAGAACAGTGGTGAGAGTGGGCATCCTTGTCTTGTTCCAGATTTTAGTGGGAAGGCTTTCAGCTTTTCTCCATTGAGTATTATATTAGTTGTGGGTTTGTCATAAATAGCTTTTATGACGTTAAGGTATTTTCCCTCTATACCCAGTTTGGTAAGAGTTGTTATCATGAATAGATGTTGGACTTTGTCAAATGCTTTTTCTGTATTTATTGAGATGATCATGTGGTTTTTAACTTTTCTTTTGTTAATGTGGTGTATGACATTGATTGATTTGTGTATGTTGGACCATCCTTATGTACCTGGGATGAATTCCATTTGGTCGTGGTGTATGATCTTTTTTATATGTTGCTGGATTCGGTTGGCTAAAATTTTGTTGATAATTTTTGTGTCTATATTCATCAAAGATATTGGCCTATAGTTTTCATTTTTAGTCATATCTTTGTATGGTTTTGGTATTAGGTATAGTGGCATCATAATGTCTTTGGGAGTGTTCCTTCTTCTTCAACCTTTCACAAAAGTTTAAGGAGGTTGGGTTTAAGTTCCTCTTTGTATGTCTGGTAGAATTCACCTGTGAAGCCATCTTGTCCTGGACTTTTATGTGTAGGGAGTTTTTATGACATATTCAATTTATTGCTAGTAATCAGTCTGTTCAGTTGATATATTTCTTCTTAGTTCAGTTTTGGCAGCTGTAAGTCTCTAGAAAGTTGTCCATTTCTTCTAGGCTATCAAATTTGTTGACATACAATTGTTCATAGTATTCTCTTAAGTTTTTATATTTCTGCAGTATACATTATGATTTCTCCTTTTTCATTTCTTATGTTGTTTATTTGGGTTTTTTCTCTCCTCTTCTTGGTGAGTCTGGCCAGAGGTTTGTCAGTTTTGTTTACCTTTTCAAAGAATGAGCTCTTGGTTTTATTGATTTTTTTCTATTGTTTTTTGAATCTCTGTTTTGCTGATTTCCTCTGTTCTTTATGATTTCCTTCTCTGCTGACTTTAGCTTTTGTTTGTTCTTCTTTTTCTAATTCATTTAGGTGGTGGGTTAATTGTCGATCTGTGATTTTTCTCCTTTTTTTGAGGAAGGACTGTATTGTTATGAATTTCCCCCTGAGCACTGCTTTTGCAGCATCCCATAGATTTTGAGTGGTTGTGTCTTCATTATCATTTGTCTCGAAGTATTTTTTAATTTCTTTCTTGTTTTCCTCATTAACCCATTGTTTTTTTAGTAGCACATTGTTTAGTCTCCATGTAGTTTGTTTTTTCTCATTTCTTTTCCTATGGTTGATTTCTAGTTTCATGCCACTGTGGTCAGAGAAGATACTTGAAATAATTTCTGTACTCTTAAATTTGTTGAGGTTAGCTTTGTGCCCCATATGTGACTGATCCTTGAGAATGTTCCGTGTGCACTTGAGAAGAATGTATATTCTGATTTTTTTGGATGCAATGTCCTGAAAATGTCGATTATGTCTAACTTTTCTATTGTGTCATTTAGGATCTCTGTTGCCTTATTGATCTTTTGTCTAGAGGATCTTTCCATTGGTGTGAATGGGGTGTTAAAGTCTCCTACTTTGATTGTATTCCCATCAATTTCTCCATTTATGTCTGTTAGTATTTTTTGTAAGTACCTGGGTGCTCCGATATTAGGGGCATATATTTTGACAATTGTAATGTCCTCTTCTTGAATGGATCCTTTTACCAATAAATAGTGACCTTCTTTATCTTTTTTTATGACCTTCATTTCAAAGTTTATTTTGTCTATTTAATGTCTATTTGTCTATTTTGTAAGTCCTGCTTTCCTTTCTTATCCATTGGCATGAAATATCTTTTCCTATCCCCTCACTTTCAATCTATATGTGTTCTTTGCACTAAGGTGTGTCTCTTGTAGACAGTAGATTATAGGTGTTTGCTTTTTTATCCAATGTGCCACTCTGTGTCTTTTGATTGGAACATTCAGTCCATTGACATTTAAGGTAGTTATTGATAAATATGTATTTGTTGCCATTGTAAACCTTGTTTTACAGTTGATTCTGTGTTTCTCTATTTTTCCTTTCTTTTTTTGTTTTGATGCCCTGTTTTTTAAATATTTTAACCCCTTCCTGTATCTGCTTGCTTTAGCCTGATAGTCATATAGGCTTAAACACATTATTAAAATAAAAAAAAGAATATATATTTCATACCTCTTTTTCCTATATTGTATAATTTTGAAGTCATGTTTTTTTAACATCTTCATGTTTAGATCTACATGCTGGCTTATTTAATTAATTGTTTTCCAGTTGTTTCCTCCATTCTATTTCTTCTTACTTTTTATTATTATTATTTAGGGAAGCCCTTTCAGTATTTCTTTTAGAAAGGGTTTAGTATTGCTGTACTCTTTTAGCTTTTGTTTGTTGGAGAATTTCTTTATTCCCCCTTCTATTTTAAATGATATTCTTGCTGGATAGAGTATTCTAGGTTGCAAATTTTTCTGTCATAGAACTTTAAATATATCTTGCAACTCGCTGCTGGCCTGTAGTGTTTCTGTAGAGAAATCAGCTAATAGCCTTATGGGAGTTCTCTTATAATTAACACTTTGCTTTTCTCTCATGGCCTTTAGAAGCCTTTCTTTATCTTTAACTTTTGCTATTTTTATTATAATATGTCTTGGTGTGGTCCAATTTGGGTTCTAATTGTTTGGGGCCCTCTGTGCTTCCTGTATCTTGATAATCAGTTTCCTTTAGATTTGCAAAGTTTTCAGACATAATTTTTTCAAATACATTTTCAATCCCCTTTTTCTTCTCTTTCTGTAATTTCTTTTATTCATAGATTGGCCTCTTTATATTATCCCATAGATCTCTTATATTGCTTTGATGTTTTCTCATTTGGTTTTCTGGATTGGGTGATTTCCATTCTTCTATCTTCCAAGTCACTAATTCATTTCTCTGCATTATTCATTCTGCTCTTTAGTGTCTTTATCTCTATTTGTGTCTCTGCAAACGAATTTTCTAATTTTCTATGTTCCACCTTATTTTTTCTAGTTCCTTTCTAAAGGAATCTGCATTACTGTTCATATCCATTCTTAATTCCTTGATATTCAGCCTTAATTCCTTCAGTATTTTCAATGCCTCACTTTTGAACTCAGTGTCTGTCAGACCACAAATGTCTGTTTCACTGTTTGCTGCATCATGCGAATTCTGTTCTTTTAACTGGGAATGGTTCCTGAGCTTCTTCATCTTGCTTATGTTTTTCTTTTTCTGTGAGTTTAGGGAAGCCAGACTATAGTATTGGAGGGCTACTTCTGTGCAGGAATGCCCATTTGTATTTTGTGGGAGTTACTATTTATTTTTGGCATGGGAATTGGAATATTTGCTGTCTCTTTCTTCATGTGAGCAGGCTGTTATGCCAGGGTGCTGAGTGTGTTTCCAGGGAAAAGAAGGCAATGGGTAGGGCTAGTAGTCAGTGCCTGGTTGTTGGGCTATTAACAGCAACAAGAACAGAATCTCCCATAGTGGAGAAGATAAGAGAGAAAGAAGAGAATGAAACTAATATTTATTTTGCAAATATCAAGAGGATTACCTGGAAATATGTCCTCACATATCACACCAACTACTCAAGAACAGTGGAGTTGTCTATCAGAGGGCAGTGATGTACCCAAAATCACAAGTGGAAGAAGTAAAATTTACAATCTAGCTTTTTGGACTCCATTGCATTGCATCTTTACTTTCAATACTCTAAATGGGCTCTGAATGTTACTTCTTTCCTAAATATGTGGGAGATTCTCTCTCCCCCTCTATATCTCTAAGAGATTAGAAAAGTCAACCTGTCAATATAGTGA
This sequence comes from Catagonus wagneri, assembly GCA_004024745.2. Lineage (NCBI taxonomy): Eukaryota > Metazoa > Chordata > Mammalia > Artiodactyla > Tayassuidae > Catagonus > Catagonus wagneri. The sequence continues at coordinate 2,409,295 of PVHT020000283.1, read as the reverse complement.
CAAACCTTCAAAAATGATTACCTGCCTGGGAAATGGAAAGGAACCAATCAAAAGAGTTCCAGAATCATTGTGGAGTAATATTTCAAAGCCTACAATAAACCAGACCTCACTCACCCAGGACAACAGGCTGAACAATGAAGCTGCTCTGCATGTGGTTGATAAAGCCTGGTCCTAAGCTTTTATCAACAAATTTTGATTGAGAGACTGTTACATGTATATCAGTATACATATTAGATTTAAAAAAATCTGCTCTATTGTCCAATCATTCGTCTGACAGCAAGGTTGATTTTAACTTGTAAAAATATTGTGATTATCACTGCATCCTGATGTGAACAAGACTTGGTTGATATAGATCTTGATAGAGCTCATGGTGTAGTGCAATGTTGCTCAAAGTTACTCTACAGACAATTCCATCACAATCATTTGGAAACACACTGTTTTAAAAATCTTGAGTTCAGGTTCTTGCTGCTGTTAAGAGCCAGCAACCATGCACTATAGACTATAGACTACGGTCTGGCTTCCCTAAACTCACAGATTGGATATTGTTTTATTATCATTAAGCAAGAGATACAAATTCAAATTTTTATATCTTCCTTAATATGAGATCTCATCAATATATTGCAACCTTCTATATTGTTAGGGATTTTTGTTGTCTTCAAGACAATTATGATTGATGTTGATTTAGCTGTACTAAACTTTTTGAATATTGTTAGTTTGGTACACACATATTTTTAATATTTTTAAATGTCCACTGTCCTTATGTTATCTCTTATGATTTTTTTTGTAATCTAAGCAGAGAAATTAGGTCTTTACAATGTGATTATTGTTGTTTGGCTCTACAATCTAAAGTATCTCTCAATTTGTATTGTTTCTGAATGTATAATTTTTATTTTTATATTTTCTTGTATTAATACAACACCAGTTTATGCACTATATGTCTCAAAATCTCACTAGGTTAACATAATAGCTGTTTATCCCTCATGTAAAAGCTGAAAAAATAGGTGTTCCTGGTTTGTGGGCTCTCTTCCAAGTAATGATTTTAGGATTCTGCTTTCTGATATCTATGGTTGTATTACCAGAGAAGAGAAAAAAAGCATGGATAAATTAGGCATGATAATTTTTTATGAATGAGGCCAGGAGCTCTTTCATCACTGCCACCAAATCGACCTGTCAGTCACATGGCCACACCTAACTATAAGGGAGGCTAGAAAATGTAATCTAACAGTGCGTTCAGAAATTCTAGTAAATTAGTTTGTAAATGCATACACAGTGTCTACCACACATGCTGCCTTTTGAATTTCACCCTTCTTGTCATTCTAAATTTTCTCTCTTTACTTGAACAATTTAAATACTATTTAAATTCATCTATCTTATTTTTAAAATAAATAACAAAATATAATTAACCATAATTATAATGTTGTAAATTAGATCCCCATAGTTTATTCATCTTATGATTGGAAGTTTGTACCCTTTGATCAACAGCAACCCATCTCCCTCACCCTTAGCTTGATAACCACATCTCTACTCTGTTTCTATGTGTTCAGCTTTTTAATTTGCCCTTCTCTTTCTGATTAATTCTACTTCGCATAATGCTCTGAAATTTCACCCAAATTTTTGTAAAAGGAAGGATTTCTTTCATTCTCATGTGAATAATATTCCATTATATGTGTGTGTGTGTATATACATATGATATCTTCCTTATCCATTTGTTAATTGGTGGATGCTTAGATTGTTTCCATGTCTTGGATATTTTGAATAATGCTGCCACGAACATGGGAGTGCAGATATCTCTTTGGACCCTGTTTTCATTTCTTTTGAATATATATCCAGAAATGGGATGGCTGGATTATATGATAGTTCTATTTTTAATTTTTGAAGAACTTCTATTCTGTCTTCCATAGTGGCTGTACTAATTTCCACTTCTACCAGCAATACACAAGAGTTCTACACATACTCACCAATACTTATCTCTTGTTTTTTTGATGATAGCTATTCTATCAGGTGTGAGGTAATATCTCATTTTGGTTTTGATTTACAGTTCCATGATGATTACTGATGTTGAGCACATTTTCACTTTCCTGTTAATCACTTATTTGTCTTTCAAAAAAATGTCTGTTCAGATCCTCTGTTCATTTATTTTTTTTAAAAATCTATTGAGTTTCATAAGTGCTTTATATGTTTTGGATTTTAATCCTTAATCATGTTTATGATTTGCAAATATTTTCTCCTATTCTGAATTTTCTATTTTTGTTTTGTTGATAATTTCTCTTTCCATGAGAAGCTTTTAGTTTGCTGTATCCCCAATTGTGAAATTATGCTTTTGTTTCTTGTGCTTTTGGTGCCATATCCAAAAAAAAAATCATTGTCAAGACCAAAGTCAAGGAAGTTTTTGTGAGCAATATAAGGTTGGGGTCCAATCTTATTCTTTTGCATGTGATTATACAGTTTTGCAAGCAGCATTTTTTAAAGAGACAATCCTTCCTCCCTTGAGTATTCTTAACTCACTTGTCAAATATTAATTAAGCATCATGTTTGTGAGCGTTTATATTTGGATTTATTTTATGTTTCATTGGTCTGCATATCTCTTCTTATGCCAATATCATATACTGCTTTGATTATTATACTTTTGAATATATGGTTTGAAATCAGGAAATGAGATGAATCCAGATTTTTTATTCTTTCTAAATATTGCTGTGTCTATTCAGTATCTTTTGGTTCTGTGAAAATTTTATGATTGGTTTTTATATTTCTGTAAAAAAATGCCTTCGCAATTTTGATCAGGATTGCAATTAGAATGCACGTGGCTTTGGGTAGTATGGACATTCTAACAATATTCATTATATGCATGAACATGGGCTGTCTTTCCCTTTGTGTCTTCTTTAATTTCTTTCATTAAATTCTTGCAGTTTTCAGTGTATAGATTTTTATGTCCTTGTTTAAATTTATTTCTAGGACTTTTATTGATTTTGATGCTATTGTGAATAGAAGTGGTTTCTTTATTTCTTTTAAGATACTTTGTTGTTGGTACATAGAATGCAACTGATTTCTGTATATTGAGTTTATATCCTACAACCTTACTTAGTTTGTTGAATAATTCTAATAGGTTTTTGATCCAGTCTTAGGGATTTTTCATACATAAGATCATATCATCTGCAAAGAAAGCCAATTTTACTTCTTCCTTCCCAGTTTGGAGGGATATGTAGACATATGTACAGATAGATAGAGACATATTGATAGCCTGATTTCTCTGGTTAGGATTTCCGGTACTATGATGATGAATAGGAGTGGTGAGAGTTGCCGTCTTGGTCTTATTTTTGATCTTATGGGAAAAGCTTTCAGACTTTCACCTTTGAGTACAACTTTTTTTGTATCCATTGCCTCATTTATTTATTTTTTATGACATTTATTTTTTTCCATTATCATTGATTTATAGTGTTCTCTCAATTTCTGTTGTACAGCAAAGTGACCCAGTCTTACATATATGTACACATACATATATATGAATATATAAATTTATATATTCTTTTTCTTACATTATCCTCCATCATGTTGCATCACAAGTGACTGGAAATAGTTCCCTGTGCTATACAGCAGGATATCATTTCTTATCCATTCCAAAGGCAATAGTTTGCATCTATTAACCTGGACTCTCAGTCCATCCCACTCCCTCCTCCTCCCCTTGGCAATCACAAGTCTGTTCTCCAAGTCCATGAGTTTCTTTTCTGTGGAAACATTCATTTGTGCCATAGAAGTACAAGATTAACTGTAGATTTATCATATATGGTTTATATTATGTTGGAAGAACAAGTTTTTTGGGTAAATTGTCTTGATGGGATTTTCTTTCAGCCCCTTGAATAAATTATCCTATTCTCTTCTACTTTGCAAGGTCTCTGCTGAAAAATCTACAGATAGCTTTTTTGGATGTAACTTTGTATGAGAAATATACGTGGACATTCTGTCAGCCTTTGATTCCTGACAGTTACAATGCATCTAGAAAATATCATTTTGGATTGCAATTTTTGGGTTTGGCTATTATGCTTCATGAACTTGGATGTCCAGATTTCTCCCCAAACTTGGAAAGTTCTCAGTCATTATTTCTTTAAATAAACTTTCTACATATTTATCCCTCTCTTCTCCTTTTGGGACACCAACAATACATGCATTGTTTATTTTAATGGTATCCCAGAAGTCATATAGACTTTACTCATTTCTTTTCATTTATTTTTTCCTTATTGATCCTCTAATTGGATAATTTCAATTGAGTTGTATTTGAATTCACTATTCTTTTTTCTGGTTGGTCAAATCACTCTTGAAGCTATTAATTTTTTTTTTTCATTTCAGTCATTGTATTCTTCAGTTCCAGAAATTTCTCTTCCTTTTTTAAATTTTTTCAAATTATTTAATGAATTTTATTACATTTATAAGTGTATGACAGTCATCATAACCAAATTTTATAGCATTTCCATCCTAAAACCTCAGTGAATCCCCTCATCCCTCAAACTTTCTCATTTGGAAACCATAAGTTTTTCAAAGTCTGTGAGTCAGTATCTGTTCTGCCAAGAAGTTCACTGTGTCTGTTTTTTAGAGTCTACATGTAAGTGATAGCATTTGATGTTGGTGTCTCATTGTCTGACTGACTTCACTTAGCATGATAATTTCTAGGTCCATCCATGTTGCTGCAAATGCCAAAATTTCTTTCCTTTTAATGGCTGAGTAATATTCCATTGTGCATATGTACCACATCTTCTTTATCCACTCCTCTGTCAAGGGGCATTTAGGTTGCTTCCATGTCTTGGCTATTGTATATCATGCTGCAATGAACACTGGAGTACATGTGTCTTTTCGAGTCATGGTTTTCTCTGGATAGATGCCCAGGAGTGGGATTGCTGGATCAAATGGTAATTCTAGTTCTAGTTTGCTCAGGTATCTCCATACTGTTTTCCACAGTGGTTGCACCAATTTACACTCCCGCCAACAGTGAGCGAGGGTTCCCTTTTCTCCATACCCTCTCCAGCACTTACTGTTTGTAGACTTTAGAATGATGGCCATTCTGACTGGTGTAAGGTAGCACCTCATAGTGGTTTTGATTTGCATTTCTCTAATAATTAATGATATTGAACATCTCGTGTGTTTTTTGGCCATCTGGATGTCTTCTTTGGAGAACTGTCTGTTTAGATCTTCTGCCCTGTGTTTGATGGGGTTGTTTGTTTTTATTGGTATTGAGCTGTAGATGTTTATAGATTTTGGAGATTAATCCCTTGCCAGTTGATTCTTTTGCAAATATTTTCTCCCATTCTGTGGGTTGTCTTTTCATTTTGTTTAGGGTTTCCTTTACTGTGCAGAAACTTTTAAGTTTCCCATTTGTTTATTTTTGTTTTTATTGCATTACTCTAAGTGTCGTATCTGAGAGGTTGTTGCTGTGGTTTATGTCATGTAGTGTTTGGCCTATGTTTTCCTCTAAGGGTTTTATAATATCTGTTTTATATCTAGGTCTTTATCCATTTTTGTGTATGGTTTTAGGAAGTGTTCTAATTTTATTCTTTTACATGTGGCTGTCCAGTTTTCCCAGCACCTCTTGTCTCCGTTGTCATAGATTAGTTGACTGTAGTTGTGTGGGTTTAATTCTGGCCTTTCTATACTGTTTCACTGATCTATATTTCTGTTTTTGTGCCAGTTCTCTTTATTTATTTTTATGTTTTCACTTTTTTAAACTTCTTATCTTGTTCTTGTGTTGTTTTCCTAATGTCATTAAATTATTTGTCTGTGCTCTCTTGTAGCTCTCTGAGCATCTTTATAACAGTTACTTTGAATTATTTTTGGATAGTTTCTAGATCTCCCTTTCTTTGGAGCTAGTCACTGAGGATTCACTGTGGTCCTCTGGTGAATTCATGTTTTCCTTTTTCTTTATGATCCCTGAAGCTTTGTGTAGGTGTCTGCACATTTGGAGAAGCAATCACCTCTTCCATACTTTAGAAAGAAGATTTAAGGAAGGCTTGGGTAATGAAGGTGTCTCTTTTTCTTTTAGAGCTGCACAGTTTCTCTCTGGGCATGTATACTTCAGTGGATGCTGGTGACACGTGTCAGACCCGAGGCCTTCAAATATATGGCTAGAGGTGTTGGGGTCCTGGGTGTTTGCATGTTGGTTAAAATCAACTGTGGGGGTCTAAGCTAGTGCCTTGTACTCATACAGCTGCAAAGTCTGTGCTGGCTGCTGATACATTCCCAGAGTTCTGCCAAGAGTTGGGGGAGGGGGGACAGGAAGGAATTCAAGTGACTGCATTAGGAAATATGGATACCTCTGGGGCAGAAGATAGTGATATATGCAACCATGTGCCACAGCAGTGCTGGCTGTTCTTCAGTGGCAAAAAGTACTGAATTTGTCTGCAGAGTAGGTCATTATGAACTGTGATTGATCCCACTCTATGGCTGCTATTGCTAACCCCTGCTTTTCTAGTGCCTTTCTTATGTCAGCCCACTCTTGGCCTTTACCAGTTGATTAAAAATATTTTAGTTGAATTCTTCTTGCCAGCACATATAGCATCCTGAGTCATTGACCCCAAGCAAAAAAGTCCTATGTTTCATTTCTACTTGTAGGTACCTGCTTTAGATATTTGGCCAGCTGCTTGCCCTGCAATATCAACTCTCTGATGACTTTAAGCAACGTTGTGAATTTGCCATTGTCCAGTGAGTTTTATTGTTGTTGTAAAAATGGTAGTAATTCCCTTTTCCAGGTTTCTACATAGTAAGCAGAAGTTGAGAGTCTCACCTTTATTCTTGAATGATAGTTTTTGTTGTACATAGAATTCTAGGTGGCAGTTAATTTATCTTAGTTCTTTGAAGACATAATTCTATTTCTTATAGTTTCTAAGATTATTGCTAAGAAATTGGCTGTCAGTGTAACTTATTATTTGAGGTAATCTATTCCATTTGGTTGTTCTTTAAGATTACTTCATTGCTTTTCACATTCTGCATTTTCATTATGTTTATCTACTTATAAATTTAGGTTTTATTTTGGTTTGCTTTTAATTTATGGCCACACCTGCATACAGAATTTCCTGAGTGAAATGTCAAATTGGAGCTGCAGCAGAGGTCTATCCAACAGCCATAGCAGTACCAGATTTGAGGTGCATCTGCACCCTATGCTGTAGCTTGTAGCACTACCTCATCCATAATCCACTGAGCAAGGCCAAGGATCGAACACATATCCTCACAGAGACAATGTTGGGTCCAGAACATGCTGAACCAGAAGAGGAACTGCATAAATTTAGGTTTATCTAGCCTGTTTTCTATATGTCAGAATTGCACAGTGGAGTGTGTCGCATCAACTCTAAAAATTCTCTTCCATTATCTTCTATTTGAATATTGTATCTATTGCAATATTCAGTATTGCCTAAGATAATGTTGTAATATTGCCTGTTGTCTTTGCCTGATAGCTTTTCATTTATAATTTCATTCCATATACTTTGAAGGATTTTTGTCACACATTTGGGTGATTTCATTAGATTTAACCTTTAGCTCACTGTTTCTTTCTTTTGCTACATCTAGTTAGTCCACTAAGATAGAATTAAAGATATATAAATGTAGGTGCATATGTAACCCAGGTTGAAATTTCATTCCTCCATATTAGATTTGCATGTTTGAGTCAGTCAGCCCAGTCACCTGGAGTCTACCAACCCAGGAATACTTTCAACTAAATTTCCTGCTTGTACTTTCAGAGGCCATACAAAGTTGTGAATTCTAGGCTTAGCTTGCTTGCAGGTAGATATTTAATTGGGGATCCTCATTAAATCTTTACCCCATTTCTTCTGCTATACTGAGAGTCATATCTGAACCACAAATAACCTAGTATCCCCTGAGGTACAGCTTTTTATTTTTACTTGTATATTTATTTATTTATGTATTTTTGTTCATTGCTTAATTATTTTTATTACAATTACAGGTGTACAAAAATCATCACAAGTCAATTTGATAGCATTTCGGTCCAAAACCCTCAGTGCATCCCCCCACCCCCCAGATTATTTGAAAACCAAAGGTTTTCCAAAGTCTGTGAGTCATTGTCTCTTCTGCAAAGAAGTTCATTGTGTCTTTTCAGTTTCCACAAGTAAGCAGTAGCATTGGATGTTGCTGTCTAATTGTCTGACTGGTTTCACTTCACATGATAATTTCCAGGTCCATCCATGTTCCTATAAATGTTGATATTTCGTTCCTTTTAATGGCTGAGTAATATTGCATTGTGTGTATGTACCACATCTTCCCTATCCAGTTCTCTGTCGATGGGCATTTAGGTTGTTTCCATGACCTGGCTATTGCATAGAGTGCTGCAATGAACATTGGAGTACAGGTGTCTTTTTGAGTCATGGTTTCCTCTGGATAGATGCCAGGAGTGGGACTGCTGGATCCAATGGTAATTCTATTTTGAGTTTTCTGAGGAATCTCCATACTGTTTTCCACAGTGGCTGCACCAATTTGCATTCCCACCAGCAGTGTAATAGGGATCCTTTTTCTCCACACCCTCTCCAGCACTTATTGTTTGTAGACTTTTTGATGATGGCCATTCTGGCCGGTGTAAGGTCATAGTGGTTTTGATTTGCATTTCTCTAGTAAGGAGCGATGCTGAATATCTTTTCATGTGTTTTTTGGCCATCTGCATGTCTTCTTTGGAGAATTGTCTGTTTAGATATTCTGCCCATTTTTTGATGGTGTTGTTTGTTTTTATTGGTATTGAGCTGTAGGAGGTATTTGTAAATTTTGGAGATTAATCCCTTGTCAGTCGATCCATTTGCAAATATTTTCTCCCATTCTGTGGGTTGTCTTTTTGTTTTGTTTAAGGTTTCCTTTGCTGTGCAGAAACTTTGAAGTTTAATTAAGTCCCATTTGTTTATTTTTGTTACTTACTGACACATGGATCTGAGAAGATGTTGCTGTCATTTATGTCAGAGAGTGTTTGGCCTATGTTTTCCTCTAAGAGTTTTATAGTATCTGGTCTTATATCTAGATCTTTAATGCATTTGGAGTTTATTTTTGTGCATGGTGTTAGGAAGACTTTTTTTTTTTTAATGCAAGCTTCTCTCTTACTATGTTTCCAAACTTTTTTATCCTTCATTTTTCATTACCTACAGCTTCCTTAAACCTCATGACATTATTGGTAAGGAGATAATTTCTACTTCAATTTTTCTATATCTTGAGGATTTGTTCTTTCTATTTTTTTAATGTTATGATACTCCTTTATTTTGTCCCTAGCACAGTCATATGTCAAAAAATACATTTTTAAATATTTTTTTGATGCTGAACTGAGAGTGATTTCTCTAAACCTCTAGTATTAATATTACTGATAAAAGAAGCCTCCTTCTCCTTGCTTATTGGAAACTCTAGTCATTATTTTAAGACTCAGTTCAAATGCCATCTGTTCTATAAATTTCACTCTGTTACCTACAGAATTAATTTTTCTTTATCTTCCAGGTAGTATACCTTGAAGGCAGAAAGTTATGTTTTAAGTCATCTTTCTCTTAGCCAAGAGAATGGCACACATTAAGTGTTTGATGTATATTGAATAAGTAAATGATTTGATGAATGAATTAATGAATAAAAATATTCTGTAAGTTTGGCAGTAGCCAATGGAATTCAGTTTGGGAGGTATGTTGAGCTCCTAAAACATGTCTTACATGGTGCTAAGGGCTGAATACATTGAAATAAATGAAACAGATTTCTTTTCCTTTTTTTTATTTGTCCTTTGAAGTCTACACCTGTGGTAATATGGAGGTTCCTAGGCTAGGGGTCAAAACAGAAATGTAGCTGCTGGCCTACACCATAGCCACAGCAACTCAGGATCTGAGCCGAGTCTGTGACCTACACCACAGCTCACAGCTATGCTAGATCCTTAACCCACTGAGTGAGGCCAGGGATCGAACCTGCATCCTCATGGATACTGGTAAGGTTCATTAACCTCTGAGCCATGATGGGAGCTCCTGAAACAAATTTCTTGAAGAGAGTAAATGACAAAATATAATCCTCCCAAATGGTGTGTGTGGAGGAGGGTGTATGTATGATTTTCTAGGATGAGACGAGAGTGTATAAAAACGTGGCTCTGATCAATGAAGCATTTGTAATAAATTATAGAAGAAACAAGCTGGAGGGTCATAGCTTCATTGCTGGGGTTTATATCATGCCTGCCAGCCATGCTCCTTTGCAACAAATTGTTTGTATAAAACTGGACTTGACTGGGCAAAGGTCATACTTGTCTATGCACACACATGTATATGTGTGTGATTTTACAAGTCAAGAAGAATTGTCATATTTTCCTTATCTAAGCATTCAGAAAAACATATTTGTGATTTTGAAATGGATTATATTTGGTTTATAAGAGCTATACAGGTAATATCCTACTTTTGTACATAATGCAGTCTTAATATATATCAAAGTTTATTATATAAAGGCTAAATAATGAACTTAGAGTGTGGATTGTGGACTAGGGCACAGAGAGCTAAACTGTTCTCAATAATATTTTGTCATTTACACAAATCTCTGTGATTTATCCCTAGAATTTCAAATATGTTCTTGTTCGTTATCTTCTATTCACAACTGAACAAACAGTTGACTGGCATAAGCCCAATGAGTGTCTCGTTGATTTACCTCCTTTGGCACCCACAGTGATTTCCATCTCTGTCTCAACTATATGAGGTTTACGAGAGCTATACTTGTATCAGCATTTTCATCTTCCATTTGTTTTTATAAAGTAATGAACACAGAAGGCAATAAAATATTCAAGATACACAAACATTGCTGTGCAAATATGCTGCCAAAATTGTACCACTGTCAGAAATACTATGTAATACCTAAACATTTCAGTTTATCAGCTATGCAGAGAAGGCCAAATTGAGCTTATAAAACCTAGTTAGGACTGTTGATGTATAATGTGCAAATGAATGGATCATATGTATAAAAGTAGAATGAATAAAAGTCAAGGAAAACTGATAGTTTTGAACTGCAGTCTCTTCCCTGACTAGTATGTAAGGACCAAAGAGCAAAGAGCATATTTTTGGAGCCATGAATATCTCTTTAGGATTACTCTCTGGAAAGGAAAGTTCTCAAAGCTGTATGTCAAGGTTGACAAAATAATAGCATTGTTAATAATAGTAATTGTCAATAATGTTACATACAGGTGTTCGTGTAATTAGTCTCTCTTTTGGTGGTATATTCAAAATTTTTCATTAATAATAGCTTAAGGAAATTGAAATGTCCCTATATCTATATTCCTAAGCAGTATCTTGCTTTGCCAGAGCCTAGGAAACATTGTTTCCAATGGAAAGCTTGTCTTTCCAGTTCTCAGATTCTCTGTGGCCTTCGGACTTTTGGCTTTCTTATCTCCTTTCTCAATAATATGTTCTTGGGAAAGGATGTACAGTTCACCATAGACACTTTGATTGAAGCCAAGTCAGCGTGTCACTTCTGCATGGAAATTATACAGTTATTTACAATTAATGAGGAAAAATATTAGAGGAATTTTTGCTCTCAATAGGCAAGAGAGCAAACATTTGGAAAATTGAGAATAAGTTTTTTTGTGCATGAAAAGAGACTCATGGTTTCTTGACTTAGCAGCAAATAAGTGATGCCTGAATACCAGCAGACATAGGGGCAGAGGATCCTGGTCAGATTTTTCTTCTCCTTCCTTGTCCTGGCCTGAAACTTTAACACTGTAAGGATCCTATGACATGGTTTGGATACAGTCCTGTGGAGAATATATTCAGCTGCCACTCCATATAAATACTGTTGAAGCAACATGTGGTCTTGTGAAGAGCCCAGGACTGTGAACCAAACTACTTGGGCTAAAGTTCCTGTGCTGCCATTAAACTAGTATGAGATTTGGGACAAGTTAATTCTATCTTTGTGCCTCAATTTTCTCATAAGTAAATCAATATATAGGACAATCCATGGTTTTCAAACTTGGAGGCACATTAGAATCCAGGGATTCTTCTAAAAATATTAATGTCTAGGCTTTGTTTGTGAGTATTCTGATTTACTTTGAGTGAGGTAGTGTTACATCATCAGTACTTTGGAAAAGCCCCTCAGTTGATTCCAAAGTGCTGCCAGTGCTGAGAATTACTGGAAAAGGTAACCTCTGAAATCTTGTCCAGAGAGACAGTGTATTGTAGATGTTTAATGGAATACGCATTGTAGGTAGATGGAGAGGAGTGTGAATCCCAGCTCTGTTATTTCCAGAACAAATAAACTTAGGCAAGTCTTAACTTCAAGTCCAAGTTTCCTCATCTTTACCCTAAAGATAGACTTGCCTCATTGGGTTGTTTTAAAGATCGACTTTAAAATACTGGATATAAAGTAAATAACTCAGGTATCTGTGTTGGCATACATATAAATGGCATAGTTGGCATTTAACAAATGCTGATAACTAAGAGAATGATTAATTTGATAAACTGATTATCTCCCAAGTCTCTCCTAAAAATCTTTTCCTTATAAGAAAAGGTGTGGTATTGGTCCAAAGATAAAAATTAGAATAATAGAATAAAATAAATACCAGAAACAGCCCTGCTGTGTACCTCAAAACTTGGTGTGCTCTAAAACTGCATTTTTTATTGCTGGGGACTATGTAGTATATGATACTAGGCCAAATGGTTACAAAAAGGAAAAAAGTAACAATAAAAACAAGCAAAACACCTCCCTTATATTGTTCCTAAAAGGAGGTTCCACATGGATGAAAGACTTAAATATGATAAAGCAAAACTTGAAATATTTAGAAAAAAATAGAAGAATATTGATATATTGAAATAGAATCTTTAAACACAAAAGCATAAACCATACAGGAAAGGATAAAAGCACTGACCACTTTGAAATTTAACACTTCTATATTCCAGAAATACTACAAAGTTAAAAGATATTTTACAAAATACATAGGTAAGAAAATTATAATACAGGAATACCTCAGAGATAATGTAGGTTCTGTTCCAGGTCATCACAATAAAGGGAATTATGAATTTTTTGGTTCTCATTGCTTATAAAAGTTATGTTTATATAACCTATTAAGTGTGCAATAGCGTTATGTCTAAAAAACAATGTACATACCTTAATTAAAAAGTAATGCTGTTAGGAAAATGTGCCCAATATACTCACCCGATGCCAGGTTGCCACCTTCAATTTATTAAAAAAACTCAATTTCATCGTGAAGCACAGTAAGGCTAACAAGCATAATAAAGTGAGATCTTTATAATCAGAATAGATTAAAAATCTTCACAAATCATGACTCCAAAATAAATCAGGACAATAGAAAAATCAAGAAAGTTTAGGAATTGACAGCTCACAGAATTAGAGATAAACAAATGAAAAGATGTTTATCTTTACTTTTTATCAGAGAATTGTGAATTAAAATGAGATGCCAATTTAAGTTCATCAGCTTGACAAATTTTAAAAATCTGATAATTCTTTAAACTACTGGTAGAAATGTATACTACTCTGACAACTTTGTGAGAAACCCAGCTTATGTGTGTAAGGGGACATGATTACAAATGATTCCATCAGTGTTTGAATAAAGAGAAATTTTAACCAACTTCGGTACCATCAACAGGAAAACAGATAAATGAATTATGGGACTATAACAACAGAGAATGAAAATTAATGGGTTAAATCTTCAATTGCAAATATGGATAAATTTCACAATCTTTTATTTTTTAAAGAAAAGAACATTGCACACAAAACAGTATGTTACAAAATACTTTGAATAGTCTGTCGGTGATGTATAAATAGTGGTCAAAAGTACACAACCGTGTAAAACAGATGATTGAGAACTTACTGTACAGCACAGGAAAATCTACTCAATACTTTATAATAACCTATATGAGGAAAAATGGATATATTCCTATGTATGACTGATTCACTTTGCTGCACACTTGCAATAAACAACACTATAAGTCAACTATACTCCAATAAAATTAAATAATAAAAAAATACACACCAGCTGTAGATTGGTAAATAGCTGGGGATACAAGGATAGAGAGGAAGGTGAAAAAATTTCAACTTACTCCTAATTTTCTATTTCTTTCTTAAAAGTCTTAAAGGAAATATGATAAAATGCTCAGATTGTTAATTTGGAATTATAATCACAGGCTTTTTAAAAAATGTTCTATGTAAATATTTTTGAATAAATAAGTAAGAAATATATATAATTCTTGTTTGTCCTTTCATCTTTGTGTCCTTATAGCTGTTCCTCAAAATACTTGTATTATAATATTTATTTGATTGGATTATGCTTTTATACTGTCCCAGGCCTTGTGCTATGACTGTGGTGTGCATTTTCTCATTTAGTCATCATGAGGGAGTTACCATAGTAGTTATTATTATTATTATTATTATTATTATTATTATTATTATTAGTTGCTTTTTAGTACTGCACCTGCGGCATATGGAGTTTCCCAGGCTAGGGGTCCAATGAGAGCTATAGCTGCCAGCCTACACCACAGAGACAGCAACACAGGATCCAAGCATCCCCTGCGACCTACGCTATAGCTCATGGCAATGCTGGATCCTTAACTCACTGAGCAAGGCCAGGAAACAAACCTGCATCTTCACGATGCTTGTCAGATTTGTTAACCACTGAGCCATGATAAGAACTCCCATCATTATTTTTTTTGAAGTATAGTTGGTTTAAGGCAGTTTTAGGTGTGCAATATATAGTGACTCAATATTTTTATAGATTATACTCTAAAGTTATAAAATATCATTTATATTATTTGTGGTACATAATATATCCTTGTAACATTTATTTTTTAAATAATAATTTGCACCCCTTAATGCTCTACCCCTATCTTCCTCCTCCTCCCTTTGCTCTCACCACCAGTAACCACTAGTTTGTTCTCTATATCTGTGAATTATTTTCTGTTTTGTTATATTCATTCGTTTGTTTTATTTTTTTAGATTATACATAATAGTGGTAACATACAGTATTAGTCTTTCTCTGACTTATTTCACTAAGCATAATGCCCTCCAGGTTCATCCACTTTGTTGAAAATTTTATTATTTTTATGGCTGAATAATATTCCTTTACATATATATAGATATACGTATATGTTATACACACTACTTACTTCCTTGTCCATTCATCTGTTAATGGACAGTTAAGTTCTTCCATATCTTGGCTATTGTAAATAATGTTGCTGTGAACTTTGGGCACACATGTATCTTTATTAGTGTTTTCATTTTCTTTGGATGTACACCCAGGAATGGAATTCCTGGGTCATATAGTAGCTGTATGTTTAGTTTTATAGGAGCTCTCTGTGCTGCTCTCCATAGTGGTTGAACCAATTTACTTTAACCACTAAAAGTGTAGACAGCTATCTTTTTTGACAGCTGAGGAATTTGAGGCCCAGGAAAGTAATATAATGTCCTACTGACCACAGAGCTATGATGGAAGATTGACAGTGGGACTCCAGAGACCATGCTATTAATCACCTCACTTTTAGAAATGATCGCAATTACTTGAATATGCAACAAATATATTTATCATGTAAGATTAACTTGTCTTATCACTAGTGAAGGAAACTGCATACTGTGTGTATGCAGTTATATGGTGTGGTTTCAGAAGGAAAAAGTAGATGTGTACAAATGAAGAGAAAAAAAACGTAGGAAAAACCAGGAGGTTTCCCAAGCAAACTCATGTCTAATTTTTCTGAGCCCTATTTATGGCATGAAATGCATGAATGTCCTATGACTTCAATTCCAACATCTGTCCTCCTTTATCTCCATAAAAATATTTTCTTCATACATGCTTAAATCAAGATTGAAAAGCAAAGGAAGGGAATTATCATTGACCAAGTCATAAAATTCTGTCCCTTATCTAAAGGATGTTGCCCCTTTAACCCTTTTTTTTCTTTTTTCCATTATTTAATGAATTTTATTACAATTATAGGTGTACAAAAATCATCACAACCAAATTTTATAGCATTTCCATCCCAAACCCTCTGTGTATCCCCCCACCCCCTAACTTGTCTCATATGGAAACCATTCAGTTTTCCAAAGTCTGTGAGTCAGTACCTGTTCTGTAAAGAAGTTCATTGTGTCCTTTCTTAGATTCCATATGTAAGTGGTAGCATTTGATGTTGGTATCTCACTATCTGACTGACTTCACTTAGGATGATAATTTCTAAGTCCAGCCATGTTGCTGCAAGTGCCATTATTTCTTTCCTTTTTATGGCTGAGTAATATTCCACTGTGTATATGTACCACATCCTCTCCATCCACTCCTCTGTTGATGTGCATTTAGGTTGTTTCCATGACCTGGCTATTGTATATAGTGTTGCAATTAACATTGGAGTACATGTGTCTTTTCGAGTCATGGCTTTCTCTGGATAGATGCCCAGGACTGGGGTTGCTGGATCAAATGGTAATTCTATTTTGAGTTTTCTGAGGAATCTCCATACTGTTTTCCACAGTGGTTGCACCAATTTGCATTCCCACCAACAGTGTAATAGGGATCCTTTTTCTCCACACCCTCTCCAGCACTTATTGTTTGTAGACTTTTGATGATGGCCATTCTGGCTGGTGTAAGGTGATATCTCATAGTGGTTTTTTGTTTTTTAACTTAATGAATTTTATTTCAATTATAGGTGTAAAAACTCATCACAAGTCAATTTGATAGATTTTGTGTCCCAAACCCACAGTGCATCCCCCCCCTTTAACTCTTAAATCCATTCATCTGAGAAACATCATCTCTCCAGAAATTAAGATAGAATATCAGTAGCTGAGTATTAAGAAAACTCAGTTTCTGTATCTGGTATGGGAAGTGCAGGTCAAGCATATGGGCAATATAATTAGTATTACTGTTTTTTGTGACTTCACTGTTCATTTTAGTCCTAAGTCAACAAAGACTTGCTTTCATGGATCAGAGTCACTGTGGTAATTGGCATTTTGACCTGGGAACATTGGAATTGTTCAACTACTATGAATAGCAGTCACCCAGACCACAAAATCTAATATATTCTGAGGTTTAACCTCAATATCCCACCTAGCTGAGAAATGTATTATGTGTGAGAAAAGAGAGAGGAAATAGAAAAGCTTGGAGCTTCCACTACTTCCTTAACTACAAGGCCAGAGAATATTTTGTGAACATTTTCTTGGGAAGTGAAGCTTCTCGTCCCTGCCACATCATTTTCCTAAGTCTTCTTTTCCACTCAAGGGTCTTTTAGTAGAGGAACCCTCTCCACACAGTCACATATTCTTCAACAGGTGTAAGATACAGGGTGAAACTTACTTCATCGATAGATTCACAAACTAGAAATCAGCTCAGAATGTACTGGACCTCAAAATACCTGGCTCTGCCCCTCTCATTTCCCTATTTCTGGGCCAGCCTCTTTCGAGGACACACAGACACTCAGCTTTGCTGAACACGAGGGATCTCCTTGTGTTCAAGAGGACTGCAGTATTGCAGAGCTCTCTGTGACTGGATGGCTGTCTTTGTAATTCGAGGAGGGATTATTACCAGCCAGAACCAGTTCTCTGCAGCCAGCTTTATCAGTAGTAAATGCTGACATTTTGATCTCCTTGTTTATTTCCTTTTTTAAAAATTTTCCAATTGGTTCTAAAACCAAGAGGAGGAGAAAGTGGGTAATTTATGTTTCCCCCCTTAAACTGGGACACAATATTGTCGGGGAGATAAAAGACAAGGCAAAAAGTAGAAGAGTAACAGTGAAGAATCTACAGCACAGTGCTATGCTCAGCTCTGGGAAGGACTGTGGATAGGAATGAGGCCAAAGAAATTAAAGAAGAAAATTCATGTTATTTTAAAATGGCTTATTGAAGGAAATAATAGTAGCAGGAAAATCAATAAAGCACATGATGCAGAATAAAAAGCAATGAAGTCTGGGGTAAAGACAAGCACTATTGTACTCAACAGAAGGAATCATGGGACTAATAACAATTATGTACTTTTTATTATAAAAACAAATAAAATGTTTCCAATTGAAGCCACTGATCCCAATAACCTGAAGTGCTTGAGAAGCATAGCAAGCATTCAGAATCTTTTTTTTTTTTTTTAAGGCAATTCAATGCTTGTAGTGTATTATCGATATAAGTAAAGTGATACCTGCTGGGAAGAGAAGTCACCCAGAATTATAACGCCAATTATGTCTTTGGAAACATGTAGGTAGTTTTCTCTCCAGAGCATTGCTGAAAGGTGTATATATTTTTTTTAATTGCTGGAGAGTCAAATCAGGACATTGGACAGCTCTTTTTTTCCTCTGAGGGCTCAAAAGTTCACACTCATGAACTTCATCATAGCATCAGTGTGGTAGGAAAATTCAGAGCAATTCTATTTGCATAGGACTAACCTTAACTCATTCTTCCTGCATCAAACTTGTAGTACCCAAACACGGGGCTCTGGGCTGGCCACCAAGAAAGAGCTATTACTTCATTGCTTGTGGCCAATCACTGTTGGCTAAGTTTATTGCTTTTTTTTTTTTTTCCTTGTTTATTAAGGTCCTGGGAAAACTGTACATTTCCTGGGACAGAACATTGTCCCCACTGTAATTTTTCCCCTGCAGTCTATTCATCTGTATTTCTTAATTGGCCTGACTTCCCTGATTGCACTAAATACAACCAGCCTTTCTTCCTCTTTGGTTGTATGACAGCAGTTTATGTTTTGTATATCTTTTTCTGACAACACACAAACCTGCAACACAAGCAAGAAATTGTTCTACCTTGGTATTCCAGGTGGAAAGCCTGTACTTCAGTCTGACCCCACTGCAAAACACACTGTAATGAAAGAGTGATCTAAACCTTTTGTCATATGTCAGTGAGCAGGAATCAAGGTCTCGAGTGAAGATTCGATCTACAGAACAGGTGCCATTTTGTGGAGGCTAAGATCATGGCACTGAAGGCAACAATACCCAGTAGTATCAAGATGTCATGAGAGAGTGCTGAGACACTAAGTAGAGGGGTAGGAGTTCTCTTTGAAATATTCTCTGCTTCTTTTATCCTCTGCCAGAATTGGTTCTTTCATTTTTTTTTTTCTTGTATGTTCTTCCTCTTAAAGGTGCAGCTTAAATACTCTCTCTTCTGGAGTCATCCTTAATTGCCCCTTTGTCCACTGCTCTTCTCCCCTCATCCCAGTGTCCTCTTTCATCACCTCAGTAGAGGTGATGCTTTTGCCTTCTAGGCTGAGGTATTTGCATGAACACAGTCCTCCTGCCTCACAGTGGATTAAAGGATTCTGGGCACCTGTCAATTTTACCTCAAGTGTGTGAGAGCCTTGAAAGCAGAAGTAATGCCTTCCTTCTCTTTTTAGTCTGAGGGATTGCTATGAATCTAGCAGATGTGCAATACAGGTAATAATGAATGACTTGAATGAATGAATGAATGAAAAATAACTTGCTTTGGGTCATTGGTGAAAAGACTGCTATCTCATTAATGGTGTGGCAAGTAACTCCATCAAATAATTTATAGGAAACTAGCTCTAGCAGCTTTCCCACTCGCCCAAACCCAAACCTTGGGTATCATTGTATTCCTCTCTGCCACCTTGTCTCTTCCTATTAATCCAATCCCCCTTCTCTTACATCAGTGTCTTCCTTCCCAACTGGTATTTCATTTGCAGCATTACTGTGCTTCCTCCATGGCTCATTCCAGGCCCTTCCCACCCCACCACCCAAATGGCTGTTTCATAGCAAGAGTGAGATAGACAGATGTCATTCTAGAGGTAACTTTAGACGGTACCTGCTAACGGTGGAGGCACTTATGTGACAATAAGTGAAAACTATATCAGCTGTTAGGGATGTTAATATAACAAATTGAAAGGAGTGTGCATATGGGCCCCTTATCATTCATGATAGTGGAAACTCAAAAACAGACCTCCCTGTGTAACTGAGGAGAGTGTTTTACAAGGTTACAAATGTTCCAAGCCCTGTTGCCTCTGACAATAGCATTAAATAATTTCCCACAAAGAATGGAAATAAAACAAGATCTAATAACAAGGATCCATACTTGGTTGCATGACTGTAAGATGAAAGATGCAACCACTGCAGAAAGAATGGCCCTGACACGCAGGGGTGCCCCTCGATTCACAAAATCCTGCATGGGTGTAAGTTTCTGCCTGACACTGAATAACACAAATATCTCATGTTAACTGGTTTTAGCTTATGTTTCCCCTGGCCTTTCTGTTTCTATTTCTTACCGTAAGCAAATAACCTATTATCAGTCCTTGAGATATACGACAGTTTTAACTTGAGCTCCTGCAGCTAGGTTGTGGGAACTAGTGAATAAGGTATCTCTCTTCACATTCTGCTGTAAAAACATTCTTGGTATTTCTCTTATTTCCTATGACTTAGAGAGCTCAGTAGGGTGCTGTTCAGTAGAGATATAAATGTACCTGCAAACTTGGCATTGATTAATCTTGATATTTCCTGCAAGGTGAAAGTGGAGGTTGTTTTTTGCAGTCCAGACTTTTCTAGAAGAGTTTGACTTCTAACATTTCTAATTGGGTTTAGAAGATTGGATGAAGCTTGTTTGGAAGAATGAAAAGAGCACAGAGGCCTGAGGGCAGCTGTTCTTTATTTACCTAAAACACACTTTATTTCCAAAGACTCTTAAGCCAATGCCAGCTCCTGTAACCACATCAATGTTTCTGACATATAAATGGAAGCATTGTAGATCAACCAATTTGATACATTCTCAATATATTTTCCTGACAATAAATTCAGTGGTCTCACATTTTCTCCAGATTAAAGAATTCCAGTTTAGTCTCTTTTCATCTTTGGTCCTCCTCCTTGCCAATGTATCTGGTCTTTTTAATATCACTTTATATTTTTCAAGAAATATAGGACATCTGATCATCATTGGGACCAAATGATAGATGGGATGGAAACTGATGTTTACAACCTCTGATAATTATACCCTGGGCTCGCCATGAAGAAATCCCTAGATCCTAAAGCATGGAAAAAAGAAAGAGTACATTCTTCACTCTTATCTTCTATCCCAAAAGGATCTTATGGAATTCACTGGGAAAATGTTTGAATACACTGTGGAAAAGTGAAGAATTTGAACAGTATAGATAAAATAAATGACAAAGAGAATCTTAACATGTCCACTGTCAACAAAGTTTAGTGTTGTATTGATAGCCCTCTACTGAGATGTGATTAAAGTAGAAAACTTTTGTATTCTAAGGAGTTATTATAAAAGACATACTTACAGAAAGCCTAAATGTGAAAAACCATGCTCAGTGCTTGGGAAGAATGTCAAACTTTGAGTAATGTTAATTTTCGGTCTTACCAGAAGGCAGAGTCTTCGTTTGTGAACCAGTTTATATAATTAGGTGAGTGATTGGAGAGGAACCCAGAAGACTTGAAGTTTAACTTGTTTCCAATCCCAGAGCCATAGAGGGTGATGCAATCAATCAAGCCAAAGACTGAGAACTGCCTTATGCTACATTCACTCCCAAACCAAGAGATGGGAACCCAGGAGTCCCAACCCAAGAGGCGTTCTCCTTCTGTCACTGCTGATAAACCCAGATTTCACATCAAAAACAATCACTTTCCTGAGTGACAACAAAGATCTTGGTGGCATATTCCTGCAGAGGTTGGTAAGGGCCCGGTGTTCATAGCCTATCTACTCTTCCATAAATGATGCGAGATGTTTTATGCTAGTAGCAGAGTAATGACTCTAAGAGACTGAATGATTAAATGCCAGTCTGCCAGCCAGAGTACATTTGTTTTCTGCCTGAAAAAGCCACTTTCATTTTATATGACAGCTTTCTTAACTGTAACATAGCTCAGAAAATGACAGAGAGAGAATGAGAGTAAGCGATTGTAAACTGGCAAACAACTATTTGCTACTATTTGAACTACCATTAAACTGTTCATTCAATTTCTAGTCAGAAGCCATCACTCAGCTGTGGAACCAGAACGTGAGCATTATTTATTTGGTGACATTACAACGCCATCTAATCTTGGGGAAAATCTTGTAGACAAAAATCAGAATATCCAAAAAATTGCCTGAACATTTAGTGGCAAAATACAATCCATACCTATCTTACTTCTCTGTATTTTTTTTCTCATTGTTTTTACTAAAATATGTGAATTCTTATTCTGGTGTTATACTTTCAATGGTATGATCTTTCTCACTAGCTGTCCTGGCCAGGTATTGTTAGCACTGGGCAAAGTGAAGTTTTGTAAGATGTGCGTGGACTAGACCTGGCTTCTGTTGAGCGTCACTAATTTAAGTTGGGCATATACCCTTTCACAGCTTGCATGTTCCCTAAGACAGACTTGCTCTGCATTGAAGAAAAGCTAGGAATTATTATTTTTTTAAATGAGGTCAGCTACTAGGTGCTTTGCCCATTTTATGTTATTTATACTTCTTAACAGTCCTAATGAGATAGGTAGTTTACTTCTGTCAGAAAGAAATTAAGGCTTAACTAGGTTAACTAACGTACCGACGTGTTAGAATTTGACCCCAAATCTGACTGACCCTAAGCCGACCCACAGAGATTTTTAAAGGAAGCTCCTGGAGGTATGTCCTTTTCCAAATTTAAATATTCAAAAAGAGTGAGTTAGCATTTACTGTTTATACAGGTGTGAATTTGAAGTAGTGGGGCAAATAATTTCAGGCAGATGTTCCAGCATTAGAGTTTTTTTTTTTTTTAGCTTTTAGTTTTTATTTATTAAATATTTTCATTGGTTTTATTATAGTTGATTTGCAATGTTCTGTCAATTTCTGCTGTACAGCAAAGTGGCCCAGGCATACATATATATATATTTTTTTTCTCACATAATTCTCCATAATGTTCCATCACAAGTGACAAGATGTAGTTCCCTGTGCTGAACAGCAGTATGTCATCGCTTATCCACTCCAAATGCAATAGTTTGCATCTACTAACCCCAAATCCCCAGTCTATCCCACTCCCTTCCCCTTCTCCTGTGGCAAGCACAAATCTGTTCTCCAAGTCCATGAGTTTGTCTCTTTTCTGTAGATGGGTTCATCTGTCCTGTATATTGTATTCCTGATGTGTGATGTCATATGGTGTTTGCTTTCTGACTTACTTCACTTAGTATGAGAGTCTCTAGTTCCATACAAGCTGCTGCAGATGGCATTATTTTGTCCTTTTTAATGGCTGAGTAGTATCTATTGTGTATATGTACCACATTTTCTTAAACCATTCATCTGTTGATGGACATTTAGGTTTTTTCCATGTCTTGAATAGTGCTGCAATGAACATAGGGGGTGCATGTATCTTTTTTATTGAAAAGTTTGCCCAGATATATGCCCAGGAGTGGAATGGCTGAATCATATTGTAGTTCTATATTTAGTTTTCTGAGGTACTGCCATACTGTTTTCCATAGTGGTTGTACCAATTTATATTCCCCCCACCACACCCTCTCTAGCATTTGTTATTTGCTGACTTGTTAATGATGGCCATTCTGACCAGTGTGAGCTGGTACCTCATTGCAGTTTTGCTTTGCATTTCTCTATAATTAGTGATGTTGACCATTTTTTTGATGTGCGTGTTGGTCATCTGCCTATCTTCTTTGGAGAAATGTCTATTCAGGTCTTCTGCCCATTTTTCAATTGGGTTGTTGGCTTTTTTGCTGTTGAGTTGTATACATTGTTTGTATATTTTATAGATTAAGCCCTTGTCAGTTGGACCATTTGAAACTATTTTCTCCCATTCACTAAGTTGTCTTTTCATATTTGGTTTGTTTGTTTGTTTGTTTGTTTGGGGAGATTCCTTTTCTGTACAAAAGCTTGTCAATTCAATTAGGTCCCATTGGCTTATTTTTGTTTTTATTTCAGTTGCCTTGGAAGACTGACCTAAGAAAACATTTGTACCCTTGATGTCAGAGAATGTTTTGCCTATGTTCTCTTCTAGGAGTTTTATGGTGTCTTGTCTTATGTTTAAGTCTTTAAGCCATTTCGAGTTTACTTTTAGGCATGGTGTGAGTATGTGTTCTAGTTTCCTTGATTTACATTCAGCTGTCCAGTTTTCCCAGCACCACTTGCTGAAGGGACTGCCTTTTTCTCATTTTATATTCTAGCCTCCTTTGCCAAAAATTAATTGACCATAGGTGTCTGGGTTTATTTCTGGGTTCTCTATTCTGTTATATTGGCCTGTATTTCTGTTTTTGAATCAGTACCACATTGTCTTCATCACTGAGCTTTGTGATAGCATTAGAGTTTTATATGAGAGTTTTTTTTTATTTGCTTGTGAATACAGGAAAGATATATTTTTAGTCTGAGGTTATTAACCATATTGAAAGCATCTTTTAGGACATCTTCTATGACCTTCAGGTCTGGGGTCATAGATGTTTGCTCGCTCGTTTTTTTTTTTTTTTTTGCTAGTTTTTAATGTTAATTATTTTTCCTAGCCTTTTATTCTCTAAAAAAATCACATTAATTTGGAGTCAAGCTTAGTGTTAGTGAGCATATCTACTCACCTTTCACTGCAAATCTAAAAGTGTTCTGAAATAACTTTCTTAATAAAAAATACAGCCTTAAGCTTTCTATCTGTAGGAACTTAAAATCAAAAAGCAAAGGGAATACTGCTGATAATCTAGAGAGTTAGTTGACTGAATCTCTAAAAAACCTCCAAATTGTCTTGGGGGGAAATCTATACATTCAAAGCAGAACTTGAAAACATTTTCTGAAAAGGGCCACACATTGACTAATTCTGGCTTTTTCTGTCTTACGATCTCCTTCACACCTGCTCAGCTCTGTAGCATGAAAGCAGCCATAGAAAAAATGTAAACAAACAGGTGTGCCTGAATTCTTCTGAAACTGTGTCTTCCAAAACAGATAGTTTGCTAATCCTTGATTTAAAGCAAGGGAAAAAATGTAGCAGGGCACATACGAGGTAGATGTGTACAGAGGCTTTGAAGAGGAACTCTGCTAACTGGGAGGTTGATAGAGACTGGAAGGAAAGGTGTGAAAGGCGATTCTGTCTGTCATGGAAATAGGACGGTGCTTCTCTGCAGTTCCTTGGGTCTCAAAACATTTCTGCTAACTTCTAGGAAATTGCAAAGAAGTATTAGTTTTCCCTAACAGTACTTTCAGAAGTTGTTTGTTTTCCAAGAACTAGCTAATCCTTCAAAGAAAAGAAAAAAAAAGCAGTTGTTGAAAATTGTAAGAGATAACAAAGCTATTCTTTAACTGTCTCAGGGTCTTAGAAGGCAACTTGGAATGAGGACAACAAAGAAGATACCTTCTAAATCGCCAGATTCCCAGAATTCAGCTACCTTAGTATCTTTCCCAGGAATAAGGCTTATAAGTAGATTTTTCTGTCTTGAGACATCATTACTTACATCAAAGCATTTCCTTTTACTAGGAAGATGGAGGAGATAAGAAAGAATCCTTCCTAAATAAAAGAGCATATTTAAAATTGAAACTGCAATCTATTATGTGGCAGAGTTATGTAAGTTTTTCTGTTAGTGGATTGAAATTGACCTAATAATACCTTTGCAGTTTGTATTTCCCTAACTCCTTGTAATTCTTTGAAGATGAGCTGATAGAAGATCCCTTTCACAGTATTGTTACATTAGACGAAACATAAGTCATCTTGTTAAACCTCAGAAATGTGCAACTAAACAACTTTGGGAAAAATTCAGAATATCTGTATGGTGACCTTTGACTGCATTCTTTCAGAAGTAGATATGAAAATGAAGTACGTTCTCAGTTACATGTTTGAAGTTTATTTTTTTCCAGTTTCCTTACATAACCAAGATATAAATTGAAAAAGATAAACATCAGAACAACAAAAATGTGAAAGACAATAATTCATGTGTACTACACTACACATAAATATCCAAAAGAAAAGCCAGAATTCGGTGATTAACTATAAGTCTAATGATCCAAATGTGTCTACTGCAGCAAAACTGGAATGACAATCAGAGATTAAGATTTATATAAATGTTCTATCTTCAAGTATTTCTGTGTTGTTCTGTGTGATGACCCTTCCATATTGGTAAGAAATCAATAGAAATTAGAACTCAGCTGTTACTGGGCCTGGTCATGAGTCCCTGATCAAAGACAGCTTCGTGGTGGGGAATACATGAATGTGTTTTGTTTTGCTCATGTACAGCTTAGGTTTTATTTCAGGATCGCTGGACTATATTCGTGCAGTGCTATTCTCAGAGTTCCACCTGTCTATCTAGCCAATGTTGATTTGTGGAATCAAGAGAGAAAAGTCTCTCTGTACGGGAATAAACTTGCCTTTCTGGGTGTCAAGAGCTTGACAAATATGAAACATTTAGTTAGTACTTTAAAAAGTCAGTATTCTACCTCATAATTAATGTAGACCCATGGCCTCCTCTGGGGGACTTCACTCATCTGTCTCATCTCCTTGATTTACTGAGCATCTCCTGTGTGTCAATCGTGCTACTGGGCATATGAAGATGTGCAGGACATGGTTTCGACATCAAGTGAGACCCTTAACACTCCCCACGAGAAATGGTTTGCTCATCAGGTCTGTAATGTTGCTCAGCTCAGCAAGAAGCAAGGGGGAAAAGATCCCTTGCTATATCAATTATTTTTGAATATCTGAACTGTGGGATGAAGTGGTCCCATTTCCATGAGTAGGGGGGATGTTACTGGTTAAAGAAGGAATTTAACATCATGAGAAAATTTTCATCCTAGTACTCTGCTTGGTGTTTTATTAAATGAGAATAAAGTAGAATCAAAAGAGTGCCTATGATTTAGAAATGACATGGGGCTACAGCTTCACTATTGTGTGTGTGTATATATATATATATTCAAATGGACCACCATCATAGTGTTTTAAGTGCTCAACCCAAAGAAATAGCACTTGGACATAATTACTGGAAGAATGTCTATTTCCTTCACTTCTAAGGTCTGTTTTTCAGCTCTGGATTCAGCCCCGCCAGCCCAGAGCTGTGTCCTTGAATTATCTTGTCCTCTTTTCACCTCCTCTGGCCACACAGCTCCACAACTGACATTTTGACACTGTATTCAATGAAAGAAACACAGAAAATCCACTAAAAATCTAACTCATCCAACGTCTGTTTACATATAGGCACATAGAAGAACCTCCAGTTACACAAAATTACGAAAAAAAGTCTTCTTTCACATGGAATTAGGTATATTCATGCACTGTGTGCATTTGGGCATTTGTAACATTTCCTATTTTGTTTTACCTGACAGGTATATTTTAGTACAGATTTTATTACTCAATCTCAGTAATTTAATAACTCAATAATTTAATTGCTATTCACTAATGTTTTTCAACCTTTTTTCCTCCTTATTATCACCTCTCAAAGGAGCATTTTCAGGTATATTTTTTCCTAAACATCTAATTAGCTACCCTCCCAGGAAGTTTTAATACCACAGATACTGTGTATCTGTTAATGTACCATGTTTTTTAATATACCATGTTGTATAGTAACTAACAGTCTATATATCCCCCCCTTTTTTTTTGTATTTTTGTCTTTTAGGGCTGTACCCATGGCATATGGAGGTTCCCAGGTTGAGGGTCCAATCAGAGCTGTAGCTGCTAGCCTACACCGGAGCCACAGCAACCTATACCACAGCTCACAGCGATGACAGACCCTTAACCCACTTAGTGAGGTCAGGGATCAAACTCGCAACCTCAGGGATGCTACTCAGGTTCGCGAACTGGTGAGACGCAACAGGGAACTCCCTATATACCCTTATATACCCTTATATTAACATTCCTCTGTCTAAACTTGCTATTTTATTTAATTTTCCCTGGTTCTCTATGTGTATCTATATATAGAAATACACACTCATACATAATAAAAAATATTTGCTGAATGCATTTTTGTAAAGAATCACAAACTCAGATAATTTGAAATATCATTAGATATAAAATGAAAAACCATAATCAGTGCTATTCTTTATTATAGGCAAACTTTGCACTGGATATAAGAAGTTCTTTAGGGACTCAGCTCTGACCATGATGCTGATCAAGGTCAAACTCCAGCAGAATGTGTTGATGGGACCTAAGGAAAGACAGTGTAAAGAGAGTCCATTTTGGATATGCATGTGCATTAGAAAATATTTATCAGCAGTGAATGCAGGATAGAGAAAAACATTGTAAACCATAATACTGTAAGCAAACTTTTTTTTCTGTCACAAGTGATTCTTTTAAAAATACATCTATTTTCTCTAGTATACGTTCCTATTTTACCAGGATCCTCATATATATGTACTTATTTGTTGTCTTTGAGTTTCTCTTCTATTCCCCATCTCTAACAGTTTTTATTACTCTTTTCTGACCCTTTCAATACTATCTGTCTTGGAGGAACACAGCCTAAAATACAGAGTCTCACAAATAAAAAGGAATGCCATGTTACAAGACATATTTCCTATTTTGATGCACGCAGACATACTGTATACTAAACCGTCATCAGGATTGATGTGCACATTCGTTTCAAGGCACAAGTGAGCTGTCAACCTTGCTGAAATTATTGAAAGCCTAAGTTTTTGATGCGGTTGTTGTTGGAGCTACATCTCCAAAGTACAGTAATAAAAGGATCTGAGATACATGGACAGGTCTAGATGACATTTCTAAACAGACAGGATTGCTTTATTCTGGCCAATGAACCCACAGAAATAAATTATTTTCAATGTAATTATTTTAGAAGAGGTAACTATCTTCAAATGTTTGAGATTAAAAAAATATTAAAATGGAACTAATTAATAATTTAAAAATTTCAAGTAACACGTATCTTCTCATAGAGTCCTGTGTCCCATCATGAGGATAGAGATGGCTGAGTCATGTTTGTTGAGTAGAAAGAGAAACAAACAAACAAACAAACAAAAAAAACAGCAGCAGACTAGCAGACTATACTGGAATGTGTGCTAGGGTGGTTTTATTTCCTAACTGATTATAAAAGAAAAATTGAGTTATTTTAATGTATTATGCAGCCACATAACTTCATGCAGACCTATAAAGCATTTCTGGGAATAAATGAATAAGTGAGGGGAAATTGCCGAGGAACATTTTAAGAGAGAGAAGCACTTGTTCATGTTTGTAAAGACTGCCATGTACTTGCTCTCAGTTAGAATACTTTAGGTGATAGTTTAGGCTAAAACTTTAAAAAATGTAATTAATGTATTTAATTCAGTATTTCATGAGCCTTTTCTAAGGGCCCGGCAAAGTATCATGTTTCATTCAAAGATTCCTGCTGTCACAGGGATTATATTCTAATAGTGGTAAGTGGAGGCTTTAAATAATACGCCCAATAAAGTAAATTGTACCGAATATTGGAAGTTTCTAAGTTCTATGGACAAAAAGAAAATGTACAGTGGGGTGAGGAGCATCTTTACCTCTACTGAAGTGGGGCAAATGCTGCCATCTTCAATAGAGTGTTAGTAGTAATAGTGGCAGTTGGGGTCTGCAGACCTCACTGATAAGGGGAAGTTTGAGAAGATTCATAAAGAAACTATGCAGATGTTTGGGAAGGTTGGATTTCAGGCAGGAAAAACAAAAACAAACCTTGTAAGAACTCCCGAGGTGCAGAATCTATGGATGTATGCAGAGGATAGCCAGGAAGCTGATGTGGCAGAAGCAGAGGAGAGCATAAGAGTCCAGTGGTTACCTGGGACCAGATCATGACAGGTCCCGTGCGCCAGTGAGAGGACACTACGCTTTTAATATGACTGAGAAGGACTTTGGGGAAGCTTTAAGCAAAGAGTATTACAATTCGATCTGGCTTCCGTGTGAATTGTTTGGATGCTAATTATGTCACCTAGGACTCATAGTCTTTCCATGTATTTTCTCACTGCCACTCTGGTGTGCCAGTTTTGTCCTCCTCCATCCATCTCCATAACTTCAAGATGGTCACTGCCATTGTGGGTGTCAGATCAGTCACGTCAACATCTACAAGAAAGAAAGACAGCTGCCCCTTTGCTCTGTGAGGGTGGGGGTTTGCCTCCTGTGTTCACTGCAGTCCCCAGAACCCAGAGGAGTGGGTGGGACATTGTAATGTAAGCAAATACAGGTTGGATGAATTCTTTGGTGAGGCTTCCATCACATATTCACACCTGCACCACAGCAGCATTTATAAGAATAAGTGTGGGGCTTTGAATAGTCAGCCTTCCTAAGGCCAAGGGTGACTTAGCACCAAAAGGGCAAAAAACTTGCTAGTAGGCCAAAAAAATCTGTCTGGTTAGAAAGGAGAAAAGGGCAGTGGAAATGGTTATTGGATAAGTGATTTCAGTGTTTTAGAAATGTGTGTGTCAAATAACGTTCTGGTACATGCTGAATTGAAACTTTTCAGGTGTCTGTCAAATAACAGTCAATGATATGTTAGAAGTTTAAGTCTTATAGA
Source organism: Catagonus wagneri (assembly GCA_004024745.2). Lineage (NCBI taxonomy): Eukaryota > Metazoa > Chordata > Mammalia > Artiodactyla > Tayassuidae > Catagonus > Catagonus wagneri. The sequence continues at coordinate 2,379,005 of PVHT020000283.1, read as the reverse complement.
CATATGCCATTTCTTAGAGACTTTCAGTGGCTCCCTATTGTCTAGACTTTAGCCTGGAAGTGAATATAATCTTGCATCTTATGACATTCTTGAATGGTCTTCTGTTATGCCATTAGCTTTCGCTGTATTTTATACACAAACCGTTTTCATAATGGAATAGTATATTAGTTTAATAAAGTAGTAGCAAATTTTTAAATGATTTAAAATAGACCATCTCATTCTGTCAAAATGATGGGATCGGCTTTATCACTTTTTTATGGGGAGTCAAAAACCGTAGCGTTTTGTGTTTTTTTTTTGCCACACCTGCAGTATATGGAAGTTCCTGAGCCAGGGGTCAAATCCAAGCTGCAGCTGAAACCTATGCCACAGCTGCAGCAATGCTGGATCCTTAACCAACTACCTCACAGCAGGAGCTCCAGGGTTGTTTTTTTTTTCTGAAATATTTTAGGAAAAAATAAATTCCCTTAAGTTTTCCTAGGTTTTCTCTTATCAAATATTACATAGTCCATTGATGTCATGAAATAAGAGAGCATTTGTTCTCTAAATTAGTACCTTTTAAGTCTATCCTGTTTTCTTTAGTATTCACGTCAAGACAAATTAATTACAAAATAGCTGCTATAAAAAAACTCTTATTATGTGTATGCATGCCTATATATGAATATAATTACATTTATTTTACATTATGTATTATTTGCTTAGATTTCTTCAGACTCTTGAAGTCTTAACAACAGCAGAAATAAAAACTAATCATTGTCTCCATTGTATCCAAGGACTAGAGGGAAATGGGGTGTAAAATAATACCTTTATGCAGTTAGCAGGTCACCCTTTCAGGATTATTGATTGTTCTGCTAAGTGGGCAATTAAAAATGAAAACCAAGGAGCTAAATATCCAGAAGCAGACAGATGCTTATTTGAAACCTTAAAAAGCAAATTTATTAAAATATCTGTTCTTTAGGATTCTTCATTATCATTCAAGAGGCTTTCATTTAAAAAACAAGTAGGAGTTCCCATCATGGCTCAGCAGTAAAGGAACCCTACTAGTATCCATGAGTAAGTAAGTAGGTTCAGTCCCTGGCCTCGCTCAGTGGGTTAAGCGTAGGGCATTGCCATGAGCTGTGCTGTATGTCGCAGACAAGTCTCGGGTACTATGTTGCTATGGCTGTGGTATAGGCCGGCAGCTATGGCTAGAGCCCTACTCTGGGAACTTCCCTATGCTGTAGTGCGGCCCTAAAAGGCAAAAAAAAAAAGTTTTAGTGGAGTTCCCTGGTGGCTCAGCTGGTTAAGGATCCAGTGTCACTGCAATGGCTCTGGGCATTGCTATGACCTGGGTTTTATCCAGGCCTCAGAACTTCAGCATGCATAGCAAAACACAAACAAAAAAATCGCCCCCGCAAGACATACCTAATCGTTAGCATTTCCTTGAAAATAAAATGGGATTCGAAAACTTGCTTTATTCAGATCATTAGAATTTGTGGACAAACACCACCTCAGAGGAAATAATAGGGGCAGGAGGAAATAAGACAAATGTGTTCAAATCCAAATGGTGTGGCCTGATGGCTTGCATCCCAGACTTTTTAAGAGATTAGCTTGTTATTTTGTTGCAACTATCACAAAGAATTGATGTTGAATTTTTACATCCCTAAAGGATTACAAATATTAAGAACTTCTAAATTAAACAATAGAGGTTGATCTGGGGACTAATACATTTAGAATAGGTAATGGTAACCATAGGAGAGATATATTGTACATACCTGGGGAAGCATTTGAGAGGGCCAGACAAAATCTAATTTTTTTTTTAAGATTTTATGTACCTGGAATTAACCACACTGTTTTGTAAAGAACAGATGCTTCAGAGGAATCTGTGACAAGCTGGGGAAAACAGCAGATTTAAAAAGAGTTTCCATCCTGTTCTATATGACACACTATCAGAACCAGACCTTGTAGAATAGGTGGTGCTGTTTGGTGTGTGTATAGCTCAGTGCCAGGACACATCCAGGGAGCAGTTCTGCCTCACGGTGACCTTGGCTATGGAAGGATCTGGCTGAAAAATGCCATTAGTTATATTGCTTTAGTCTCACCTGAATAACTAAGTCTTTTAGTGTGGCCTTTTTTTTTTTTTTTCCTGAAGCACTGGTTAAATTGTTTGGATGGCAGTGAGTCACCTGGTTGGAACAAGTATTTACTGAACAGCTGCCGTATGGAAAGCTCTATGGTAAATGTTAGGGGAGGAATGAAGAAATAGATCAACTTTCCTCAAACGTTTCCTGAGCTCTTCCTGTGAGCAAGGCTCTGTGCTAGATACTGGGAGGAAGGGGTGGATTGGAATTAGGAGAAAAAGACATGGTCTTTAGCCTTAAAGAACATCCAGGTTAGAAGCTGAGATAGCAACATTTTTCTCCTTGGGAAATATTTTCGAGCATCCACTATGTGTACCAGGAGTTTATGACCAGTCAATCTAATAATTTCTAATAATTATTTCTAATTGTCCTGGTTTCTAGTTATGGACAATCATTGGAAGATATCAAGGAAGATGTTAAAAGATAAGATAGCAAATCTTTGGGTTATGGAGGGGTAGGATTTCCACAAGTGGGAATGAATGGGAAGAAAATTTCAGGCAGCAGGAACAGTGTAAGTGGTGATGAGGGGATGCTGAGGCATGGGTTAAGGTTAGCGAACCAAGCAATGGATTTTGGCTAAAGATTAAGGGCATGTGGAGGGGAATACAAATAACAGGAAATGTTGAGATCAGGTCCTCAATACTTTGAACTTAATTCTGGTAACAATAAAATATCCAAAGATATCAAAGAGGGAAGGTATGAGCATGGCTGAAGATTTGAAATACTGACCTGATTATTATGTGTCAAGTTGATTAAAAGAGAGTTCATTTTAGAGGCAGGAGATGAGTTTTAGTCAGTCACTGGTGCGTGTTGGAGCCAAGGAAGGGTCTTTGGTGATGTCTATGGAAACAGAACCCAAAAGATGGATAGCCAAGGTTTGTGCAAGTAATAATCAACAAAGAAAGGCTGACTGCTAAATAATTTGATATTCAATTTAAGTGCAATAAGTTTTCAGAAAATGAAGAAATCAATAAGACTGTTACTAGTTTTTTTAAACTCATTGGCCCCCAGTTATATATCTTACAGCTAGAGTTTGGCAGTGTCACATTACCCAGCCTGGGTTCACTCAATTCAATTCCTTATGTTTAGAGTTAGCTTATTCTCTGTATCATTTTTCCCCTCCTTTTTTTTTTTAAGATGACTGGGATTCCCTTTGGTCCTACCAGTGTGTCATGGGACACTGGGGCCAGTGCCCTCAGGGTTTCCAGGCAAGAAAAGAGTGAAAAACTGTCAGGTTCTGGGCATTTCTTCTATTGGACAGCAGTTAATGGGAGCACTAGGGTCTAATAATGCAAAGATCCTTTCACATAAAGAGCAGTTGGTTGGCAGAGTTCTTGGTTTATAGCCATATGTAGTTTCTAATCACAGGAAGTCAGCTGGTGAGATCTGTATCAAGCTGCTACACCTCAGGTCACTGGGCCCCTCTCAGGCCACCTTCTCAACTGGGGCCTCTGAAGTTCACAGTCCCCTACATCCTTCTCCCATGTCCCCAGCCTCAACACCTTCTCTCCTCCCACACCCTATATTCCTGGTGTCCAAAGCCCAGCCCGGTTCTCTTAAGTTTCTCATAAAATTGCCCCTTGTAGCATACAAGGGTGTTTCAGCTACCCTTTGGAAGCCAAATCATTAGCAACAAGAAAAGTAGTTGCCCTCAAGGATGAAGACTCAGTTTTTAAAACCTAATAGTCTTCTTATTTTTCTTTTTCCTTTTTTTTACTTTTTCTGGACTCACCTGTGGCACATGGAAATTCCTGGGCTAGGGGTAGAATCGGAGCTGTTGCTGCAGGCCTACACCACAGCCACAGCAACACAGAATACAAGCTGCATCTGCAAACTACTCCACAGCTTGTGGCAATGACAGATCCTTAACCCACTGGGTGAGGCCAGGGATCCAACTGGCATCCTCCAAGAGACAGCATCAGGTTCCTAACCAGCTGAGCCACAGTGGGAATTCCCAAAACCTAATAGCTTTTGTTTTTTGCCTTTTTATTTTTAAATTTTTTTCATATTTTAATCAGTTTATTTTTTATTATGGTATGGTTGATTTGCAGTGTTGTGTTAATATCTGCTATACAGCATAGTGACCCAGGCATACATATATATACATTCTTTTTCTCATACTATCTTCTTTCATGTTCTACACTGAGATTAGATATAGTTCCTTGTACTGTACAGTAGGACCTCCATTCTAAATGTAGATTGTACACTCTAGATGTACAGTTACACATTCTAAATGTAATACTTTTCATCTACCAACCCCCAATTCCTGTCCATCTCACTTCCTCTCCCATTCCCCTTGGCAGCCACAAGTCTACTCTCCATGTCTGTGAATCTGCTTCTGTTTTGTAGATAGTTTATTCTGGCCTGATCTGGTGAGTAGTTTTCACCCTCTGCACCAGAATATATTGAATAACTCTAATGCAAGAAATAAAAATGTGAAACCATTTGAGTTTCATGTAAAATAGAATTAACCCCTTTATCCAGCTATGTCAGTGAGATTTTTTTTTTTTCATAGAGACTTACATGTTTAGAATGTATTCATACATGCTCTCTCATTTGATGCTTGTCTCAACCCTAGAGGTTATCATTCCTTTTTGGCAATTGGGAATATGCAACAGAAGGACCATCATGGATATCACATGACTGAAAGTGACAAAGCTGTCATGAGAATCTAAGGCTGCTTCTCTAAAGCTACTTATTTAATATGTTGGCTGTTGAAAAAAAAACACTGAAAAAATGATTGTATGCCATAGCTTACCTCTAATTTTTGTTCCATTATTAGAATTATATAATTTTTATCTTATTTATGTCCTTGCTGACCAGTAAAAGGAACTGGTGAAATTTCAGATGGTAGTCTTTTTGAAGGAATTGGTCAGTATATGATGTCCATTTTTTTAATTTAATATTTTTTAGAGTATAGTTGATATACAATGTTGTGTCAAATTCTGGTCTACAGCATAGTGACCCAGTCATACATAAATATACATTCTTTTTTTATGCTGTATTCCATCATAGAAATCGCTTTTTTGTTTGTTTCATTTTCTTTTGAGTGAATATTTTACTGAAGTATAGTTACTTTGCTATGTTGTGTTAGTTTCAAGAGTACAACAAAGTGATTCAGTTATACATATACATATGTATGTATGTATATATGTATATATATATATATATATATATATATATATTCTTTTCCATATACCTTCCATTATAGGTTATTATTGGTTATCAAGTATAATTCCCTGTGCTATACAGTAGGTCCCTATTTTTTAAATTCAATAGTGTGTGTGGTAATCCCAAAATCCTAATTTATCTCTGCTCCCTGCCCCACTGTCCCGCTTGGGTAACCATAAGTTTGTTTTCTATGTCCGTGAGTCTAAGATTGTTTTATAAATAAGTTCATTTGTATCATCATTTTAGAGTCCACATTCAAGTGATATCATATGATATTTGTCTTTCTCTTACTTACTTCTCTTAATATAATAATATCTAAGTCCATCCATGTTGCTACAAAGGGCATCATTTCATTCTTTTTATGGAATATTATGGATGAATAATATTCCATTGTATATTAATATATAATATACCACATGTTCTTTATCCATTCATCTGTCTACGGGCATTTAGTTGTATTACATGTTTTGGCTGTTGCATATTTCCTTCTGTTTTTGATTCAACATTTTCTTAGGCCATTTGTTGTGTATTCATGGTGTTGCAGGTACTGTTCTTACTTCTAGGGGTCCAACAATAAAAGTCATGATAGAATTCAATATCTAGAGAGGGCAACATCAGTAATAACTACACTGTAATATAAGTATTTAGTATCAGCTATATAGATAATCTTATTATCCACCTATAATCCATCTATATTAACCATTACAGGTAATGGTTATTAAGCCATCTTTTTAAACCCCACACAAAGATTTGGTCTACCTGCGTATTTTCGGTATCTCTGGTCTGCCTCTCTCAAAATACTGGTTTTCATTATTTGACTCATTCCATCATTTTTGCATGATGGCTTTGTCCTGGTGTTCACAGCTTTACGCGGCTACATCTAAAGGACAGGGAACATTTCCTTCCCAAACTTCTTCTAGACTTCTCCTGATATATTTATTCTGTGTTTTGCCTGTTCCCTGGCTGAAAAAGAAGCAACTAACTTTCCCTTGCAGTGGAAACAGGCTCTGCCAGCTAGGAAGAAGAGGATGTAGAAAGGAAGAAAGGCTATTGTGTAAATAACCAGCAGTCTGCCACAGTAAATCACAATAAAATTATGATGATACTTAATGTTAGAATGCATTAATATAATCATTTCTCAGTGATGGTGAGGTCTTGATATTTTGTGGAAGAAACTGGAAAGGGCTACACCATGTATAATAGTTACCGTGATAGTAGCTGAGTGTAATAAGTAAGATCTCTATTTTCTAAATAAAAAGTTGCCTCTAATTTTCATATCATAGACAATTCACATTTACCATTGTCCTGGTGATCCGCACCATTGCTATGAATCGTTCTCATCAAATAGCATTCATTTAGTCCTGTGCTTATACAAGATACTGCATTATCTTTCTCTTGCTCTCAAAACTGTGGGAAATAATGCTTTTGGAGAAATTGGGGTATTGGGAGGATAAATGAGCTCTTTCAGGTGTATTCCATTGTATGTATAGATGGAATTTGAAAAGTCGAGTAGACATTGAATTTTTGTAAATCAAATCAATTTTAAATGCACTAGGGGAGATTAGTATTTAAAGGAATATTGTAGTTGAATCTGTGTTGCCAGGACCCCATTTAAAAGGCAGATACTCAGTTCCAAGTTCACCAGTTTTCTAAACTTTTTTTTCCATGTTCTTAAATTGGTTATAACCTTTATATGTTTTCAGGAAAAAAGTCATTATGATCCAAGATTGTCTTTATTCCTAGGAATATAATACCATCTAGTTATTTTCCTTGCTATCTTTGAATTATCATTATTTTTATTATTGCTCATGCTTTCAGATAAGTTTTATTTTGGATTAGCCATTTTGGAAGAATTGAGCAGTAAAATCTCAAAAATGGAAAAAGTCCAGGAATCATATGGTTAGTGTTTTTTTAAAAAATTTGGTTCAACAAATGATGCATGCTAAGTGCACACATACAGGGAACCTCAGAAGGAGATGAAGCAGCTGAAGGTGAAACAGAGGTGAGGGAGGGCAGGAGTTGTTCCAGTTTGGTCCCCTTCTGGGTCCTTTCTCTTTGAGGGAAGGCATGCTCATGTCAGCTCCTTGTGTAGACTCTGGAATCAGGCTGCTTGATTCAAATCCTGGCTCTGCCACCCAGGAGGTAGGCAAACTTGGTACTTACTTATTGTCTTTGTGTCCCAGTCTTCCTGTGAGGTTGTGAAGGGTGGGAAATGACAATCACTATGTCAGTATGTTGCAGGCTGGGGTTGAGGTAATCCCCCAATAGCACTTGGAAGTGTCCCAACCTGTAGCAGGCACTTGAGAAAGTTGGCTCTTAACATTATCCTCTGTAGAGTTTTTACAAAATACTGTAACATAGGACATCTTTTGAAATTTCCTCATCTAACCACAAACCCTCATTTCAACAACCAGTGAGTGGAAGCCCTGAGAAATGAGCTACTTTTCCTGGTGCCAGACAGAGAGGTGGTGACAGTCGGGATGCAATGCCTCGGGCTCTGGAGTCCTCTCAGAAGGTTTTCCCAGTTGGTCTTGACTTAACTGTAGAGGTTGTCAGCACTTTATCGCAGGAACAAAAAAGCATTAAGTCTCAAAGTTCCAAAAGGGGACAGAGTTTCTTAAAATGAGTACTGCTGGCATTTCGGGTCCGATCCTTTATTTTTTGGTGGGGCGCTGTTCTGTGCCTTGTGGGATGTTTAGCATCCTCCCTGGCCTCTACACTCTTCAGGCCAGTAGCACAATGTCTTCAGACATTGCAGGATGTTCTGTGGGGAATAAAATTATAAGTACTTAAGAAATTCTAGGTTAGTGCAAGAGAGCCACTCACAAAGAACAGTACAGTCCCACAAGAAGCTGAGCCCCCAGACAGTGGCCCACAGCGAGCTTTCCCAAGGATCAGATTTCATTCATGTGGCATAAACATGAAGCAGTGTGCCTCAAAGCCTCTGAAGTAGGAGGGCTACACAGTATTTATCAACTTTTAAAAATGTTTTATTATACTTGATTTGCAATGTTCTGTCAATTTCTGCTGTACAGCAAAGTGACACACATTCTTTTTCTCATGTTATCCTCCATCACGTTCCATTACAAGTGGCTGGATAAAGTTCCCTGTGCTATAAAGGAGAATCTTATTGCTTATCCTCTCCAAATGCAGTAGTTTTCATCTACTAATCCCAAAGTCCGAATGCAGCCCACTCCCTCCCCCTCCTCCTCAGCAACCACAAGTCTGTTCTCCAAGTCCATGAGTTTGTTTCTTTTCTTGGATAGGTTCATTTGTGCCATATATTAGATTCCAGATGTAGGTGATATCATATGCTATTTGTCTTTTTCTTTGACTTACTTCACTTATTATGAGAATTGCTAGTTCCACCCTTGTTGCTGCAAATGGCATTGTTTTGTTCGTTTTTATGGCTGAGTAGTATTCAATTGTGTATTTGCACCATATCTTCTTAATCCATTCATCTGTCCATGGACATTTAGGTTGTTTCCATATCTTAGCTATTGTGAATAGTGCTGTAATGAACATACATACAGGTGCATGTATCTTTTTGACTGAAAGTTTTGTTTAGATATATATCCAGGAGTGGGATCGGTGGATCATATGGTAGTTCTATATTTAGTTTTCTGAGATACTGCCATACTGTTTTCCATAGTGGCTGTAGCAATTTACATTCCCACCAACAGTGAAGGACTGTTCCCTTTTCTCCATACTCTCTCCAGTGTTTGTCATTCGTAGATTTATTAATGATAGCCATTCTGACCAGTGTGAGGTGGTAGCTCATTATAGTTATGATTTGCATTTCTGTAATAATTGGGGATGTTAAGCATTTTTTCATGTGCATGTTTGCCATCCATATGTCTTCTTTGGAGAAATGTCTATTCAGGTCTTCTGCCAATTTTTCAATTGAGTTTTTTTCTGTTGAGTTATAAGAGTTGTTTTTATCTTTTGGAGATTAAGTCCATGTCTGTTGCATTGTTTGCAACTATTTTCTCCCATTCCATGAGTTGTCTTTTTTTTTTTTTTTTTTTTTTTTTTTTTTTTTTTTTTTTTTTTTTTTTTTTTTTTTTTTTTTTTTTTTTTTTTTTTTTTTTTTTTTTTTTTTTTTTTTTTTTTTTTTTTTTTTTTTTTTTTTTTTTTAATGTTTTCCCTTGCTGTGCAAAAGCTTTTAAGTTTGATTAGGTCCTATTGGTTTATTTTTGTTTTTATTTCTGTTGCTTTGGGAGACTGACCTAACAAAATATTCATACCATAGATATCAGAGAATATTTTGCCTATGTTTTCTTCCAGGAGTTTTATGGTGCCACACTGTATTTAGTATGTGAGCAGCATGTTTATGAAATAACCACTCATCAGAATAATGCAGAGCTCCTCAAAATGGGTTTGAACTTCAGACTCTGAATAAATAAAACTGATATAAGGTTACTTATCTGAAGTCTGCTATTATTGCAAACCACATGAGTGAAAAAACTCTGGACCTTAGGAATCAAACGAAATGAAGTTTTCCTTCAAGTATGTGCTGGGACATAACTCACCCAAGCCTTGGGGGTTTTCAGAGCTCAGGCCCTTCTTTAGCCTGAGTCTCTTCTCTCCTCTAATATTTTCTCCCTGCCTCCATCATTTATAGGAACTCTTGGTAAAAATCAAGTTTATATTAAAAGGAACATCTCTCTCAGGAAACACAAACACAACTTATGGAATATAACTATTTAAAAAGATGACAGATTATTCTCTGTCAAATATTCTATTTATACACTTCCAATTATAACCTTAAAATTTTAAATTAACACTATAATTTTACAATTTTTATTAATAACAATGTTCATTGCAGCACTATTTACAATAGCCAAGACATAGAAGCAACCTAAAAGTCCATCAACAGAGGAATGGATAAGAACATGAGGTACATGTATATGATGGACTATTAGCCGTAAAAAGAACAGTGAAATAATGCCATTGGCAGCAACGTGGACGGACCAAGAACTATCATACCCAAATGAAGTTAGTCAGACAGTTAGATAAACATCATATGATATCACGTATATGTGGAACCTAAAAAAAACAAGAGAGAGAGATACACATGAACTTATTTGCAGAACAGAAACAGCTCAGAGACTTTGAAAAACTTATGGTTACCAAAGGAGTCAGGTATGGGTGGGTGGGAGTGTTGGACTGGGCTTTTGGGATTGGCATATGCACACAGGTATATGGAACGATTGGCCAACAGGGATCTGATATATAGCACTGAGAACTCTAACCAGCATTCTGTAAGGATCTACGTGGGAAAAGAATCTGAGAGACAAGAGATATGTGTATATGTATGACTGCGTGACTTTTTTGTACAGCGGAAATTATCACAACCTTGTACATTAACTATACTTCAATAAAACTTTTTAAAAAAGGAAAAAAGTCAAAAAATATCTATTTTGTATTAGAAGGAGCATCTATCTCAGAGAGAGACAAATTCAATTTATGGAATATAACTACTTAAAAAGATAAAGGATTATTCTCCATCAAATATTCTATTGTGTATACACTCCTAAGTATACTACCACATTAACATTTTTTAATTAACACTATCATTTTATAATTTTTATTAAGTCAATTTAACGTACAAAAACCTCTTTGTGTACATTATACTTAGAGCAATATTTAAGGGAAAATCAATTCAAAGAGAATGTGTAGTTTTTTGAGATAGTAGCATCAGTAACAGACATTACTCCAGCTAGATCCTCTGAGGCAAAATCCGTGTCCTTTCCATATTACAGTTTTTTAAAAAAATAATGACTATTAGGAACTTTATTTCAACTCTGTTGCCATTGTTCATGACTACTTGGGAACTCCCTTTGGGGACTGCCTTTGGAACCTGTGGCGACAAGGGAGCTACATCTAGAGAATGAAAACCTCACCCCTCTCTCTAAAGCATTTTTTAACATTGTTTGAAAGCTTTAATTTTTAAATTTTTATTGTGTGTGTCTTTTTAGGTCTGCGCTCATGGCATGTGGAGGTTCACAGGCGAGGGGTTAAATCAGAGCTGTAGCCGCCAGGCTACACCACAGCCACAGCAACGCCAGATCCCAGCTGCGTCTGTGAACTATACCACAGCTCATGACTATACTGGATCCTTAACCCACTGAGTGAGGCCAGGGATTGAACCTGGATCCTCATGGATACTAGTCAGATTCGTTTCCACAGATCCATGATGAGAACTCTCATTTTTTAATATTTTTATTTTACTTTAAAGTATAGTTAATTTACAACGTTGTGACAATTTCTGCTGTAAAGTGACCCAGTCATATATATATATATATATATATATATATTATATAATAGTATATATTTATATATACACATTGTTTTTCTCATTACCTTCCATCATGTCCTTTCCCAAGATATTAGATAAAATTTCCTGGAGTTAAAGTCAATTTTAGGTATAGACTAGCTTCAATGTATCAGACATAGTTTAGCATAGATTTACCAACTTGGGTGTTTTTATCACCCAGTAAACCACTCCTTATGAAGCCGCCGCTTTGTAACATGTATACAAGATCACATGATTATAGAATGAGAAAAAAAATTAGAATTAAAATGAACTCTGGAGATGACTATTTAAGTCAGTGATTTCCAAACGTTAGTCAGTGGCCAGCACTAGGCTTCCTTTCTAAGCTTTCTTATGAGATTTATAAAAGCGTTGATGCCGGGATGTCACCTGATGGAGATAATGATTCTGTATATAGGGAGTGGAGCCCATGAATCTGCATTATTAGTGTCTCATTTGACTCTGATGTGCATCCCCATTCTGAAGCCACTGATGTGATCAGCTCCCTCCTTTTGTAAATGGCCTTGCCCAGGACCCAGAAGTTGTCTCGATTCCAGATGTTTAGGCTTGGCTCTCCTTCTTCCGCCTCAGACTGCATTTCCTTTAAGTAAATCATTCACCAGATAGTGTGGTTTTTTGATTTATCATCAGCTTTCTGTGTCTGCAACTCTCCAGCCGTAAGACTTGAAATTGGTCAACAAAAACTTGAAAGTCTGGTCTGCCCCCAACTCTGAGATAGATCCTTTGTTAAGGTAAAAAGAAACTATGAAAAGCTCCACCAGACATCCTGCATCTAGTTAGTTCAACTATTAATGCATTCTGCATTTCACATTTTTTAACGGATTGTATCTGTTAAACTCTAAAAGCGAAGTAATGGTTATCTTAATTTATCATGGAGGGTTTTCCTCTATTTTTTCTCGTATTTCTAAAGTTTTTATTTTACATATCTTGATACAATGTAAAAGTCTCATGGCTATAAGAATTGGAAAATAATTTGACAGAATACATAACCACGTGCTATGTATGTGTATCTGACATATTTGCCTTCCTAACATGGTAAAATCCTTGGTGGCTAGTGGGAGCTTGGGGATATATTCAGTCCTATGTACCATTTCACAGCATTCTTTATACACAGTAAAACCTCACATTATTCGCCATTTTAGGAAGCACATCTCAGTTCCTGTTACACATCTCAGCTCATGTTAATCAGGTATGTCCTGAGCTATTAGCAGTGCAGGTCTCCTGGTAGGGCCAGAGGGAGGGGGCGTCTCTTGGCTAGGAGACTTTCCCTGTAGTAGAGCTGGCAAGGCTTGGCTAACATGGCTCTTTGAAATGAATTTCACATCGTGGAATTTCATGCACTTTTAAAATTGTCATGGATATGGCATTTAATACTAATGCTGCTTATTTCTAGTATTTCTCCATCTGGCAGAAAAATGCCATATTGTCCTGGAAAATGCTATAGAGTCTTAAAAAAGTTGAGGTTCTGTTTTGCTAACAGTGTCCTCACTAGCTCTCATCACAGTGAAGTATTTAAATAACAACAACAACAACAACAAGCAAACACACACACACACAGGACTGGAGGAACTTTTAGGAGAAGGCTGGAGCTTCTACATAAAATATGCAGTGTTTCTTTCACCTGTGGCTTTGCAGATGCTAGTCCTTCTGCCTGGAATGTTCTGCCCTTTTCCTGCCAAATGCAATCTACAATTAATCCTCTTATACACATATAGACATGTGCACATGCATGTGCACACACACACACACACACACACACACACACTCTCACACTCTCTTTGTTCATTGTTTCACATTATTTAGGAGCTGCCTAGCTCTTCTTTTCTTATGCCCTGACCTGGAGTCCAGATAGACTGTCCGTCTTCTCTGCCTCCTCTGTGCAATGCACTTCCATCTGATAGCGCTTTTCATACTGCATTGCCCTTGTCTATTTGTACATTTGCTTCACTCTCCTGATTCTAAGCTCTGTAAGGGCCAGAGCAGGTTTAAGCTGTTCATAGTAATACTCCCAAATATCACATGCACTCCTTAAGATTATTTTTTCCTAGGAGAGTTATCTCTTACCCTGTAGTTGAAGATATTAAGTGACACTTTCTCTGTTATCTTATTATAAATAAGGAAGCAAATTTCAGAGAAATAAAATAGGTCTGAGCTAATCTCAATCAATGACAGTTTTGTATGTTTAAATAGGTCACATAATGGGTTTTCTTAAGGTTTAAAAAATAGCACCAGCATTAGAAAATATTCCTGAGGACACAATCTCAAGATTACGAGTATTTGAGATAGTCATAAACAAGTCTTTTAATAGCAATTTCACTGAAAGTAAAACCAAAAGCAGTTATATTTTGAAGGTACCCTTTCTATAGTTAGAGAATGAGTAGAGAAATGAAATTGCCCCAGCACTGTGGCAATGGCCACCTGTGAGCCCATCTGTGGATTCAAATGGCTGCATCTTGATTTAATAGAATGAGGACATGGCATGCTCTGAAAAATGGTGGTAAACCTGAGTGAGAATTGAATCCGGTGAATGGAATACACAGACACTGAGGTTAGGGATGTCTGTGAACAGCACAAGCACAACTGCTACAATGTAAGAGCGGAAAAGGTTATTTCTAAATGAACATACCATTTATCCTTTATGTCATTTAAGATGTGCTTGTGAGTTCCAAACAATGGATTATATCAGGGGAATTTAACTATTTTGTTGGCATCCCTAAATGTTACTTTTAGATTTACACTAGCTAAAAAAGTTATAGGGGGGTTTATGATGAATATGGAAGCTGGTTTTATGGTAATAATGTATATTTGGAGAACACACACAGGTTTTGTTGTTTGTTGATTCAGTGAATACTGCATTGACTGATACGGGAAATTGGACTATAATATTTGCCCACCAAATATCATGGCCAAAAATGGACTAACTCACAGTCTCTCATACTCCCTGAGAAACGAGCCATGCGGTAGTTAGAGCCATAGCAGGTGCATTTTTTTTTCTCTTTTTGCCTTATCTAGGGCCGCACCCGCGGCATATAGAGGTTCCCAGACTAGGGGTCTAACAGGAGCTGTAGCTGCTGGCCTTCGCCAAAGCCACAACAACGCGGGATCCAAGCCGCGTCTGCAACCTACACCACAGCTCACGGCAACGCCGGATCCTTAACCCGCTGAGCGAGGCCTGGGATCGAACCCACAACCTCATGGTTCTTAGTCGGATTCGTTAACCACTGAGCCACAACGGGAACTCCCATAGCAGGTGCTTTTTGCCCCATGCTATGCACATGCCACTCCTGACCCCGATACCCATGCACGTGGGAAAAAGAAGAGCATTTGCATAAGGAAGAGGTAGGTTTTGTTATTCCTAGGGAATTGGAGGTTCAGCAGTTCAAGAAGGATAAATGGATGTGTGTAGCAAAAGCAACAGATGCTCACTTCTTTTTTACATGTTCCCAATTTCAGTGGCAGTCCATGTTCATTGTATATTACTCAGAACAATGAAAAAAAAGATGCCACTCACAGACATCTCTCAGGGAGCTTTGTAAATAACATGTTGTTATGCTTCATCCTAATTTTGCTCTCTTTGTATAATTTTTATTTGATGACAATCAGATACAGTTATAGATTCTGTGTTTTTACTTACTTTTAATAATAAGAAATTTACTGTAGGCTGAATAACCTTTCATAAACAGTTCTGACAATTGCATTGTAAAGCATCACATTTTCATTTCATTTTTCATTTTTCTTATGTGGATCCACCCACTTGTACTGGGTCTCAGTGGTGGATCTCTGTCTTCCTTTCCTCTGTATAATCTTCGGTGATGAGTTTGACCTCCATGTATTTCCTGGGACTGCACTGAGACTTAGTCCAGCTGCCCAGTCTTGGTGCCAGGACACAACCGCAGTACAGCATGCTGTGCTAGGGCTGTTTTTATTGACCTCTTTGTTGGTCTGTGACCTGTCTGCTGAGACAAGATTAAAAGGGTGGGTGGACCCCTGTATCCTAGGTGATAAGACGTTCTCCTTCCACAGCCACTGTGGGCAAGAGCAATGAATTGGATTCATTCCTTTGAAAAGCACCTGTTATGTCATCATACCACTGCTGGAATTATAAAAACCTGTATCTTTATCTTGTTCACAGTCTAGTGAGAAAGACTGATATTAGCCAACATGAAAGATAAAACGACCAATGCGGTAAGTGCAGTGAAAGAGAGAGTTGTGGGGTATAAGTGGTTCTAATAGGGTATTTGATTTACTCAGTGATTTTTTTTTTAAGGAAGTAATTGAGATCTGAGGGATGAGTGAGGAAAGGTGATGGAGTAGAGAAAATAGTTCAAGAATGAGGAAGATTCTCCTGATGGCTTAACTTTCTTCCTTAAATTGTACTCCTTCTCTGGCACTTTTGTATGCAAGGTGGTCCAAGAAGTCTTCCCTGAGAAAGTAATTTTGGATCAAAGACCTAAAGAGGTTAAGGAGAAAGCCCCTAGATGCCTGGGGAGGGATTCCCAGAGAGAGGAAATGCATGCAAAGGCCCTAAAGTGGGACAGTTCCTACATGACTAGGGAACAGCAGGAGGCCAGTGGCTGGAGCCATGGACATGGTGAAGGGCCATTTATGAGGCATCTCCAGACAGTGAAGGCAAAGGGAAGTGTTGTTCTTTGGATCTTTATAGTCATTAGGGGGCTTTGCAAATAACTGAGTTTTGAGTCAGATGGAATTGGAGTTTTTTAATTTACTTAATTTATTGTTTGTGTTGAAGTATAGTTGATTCACAGTATTGTGGCTATTTCCTCTGTATACCAAAGTGACCCAGTCTTACATATATATATATTCTTTTTCTCATATTATCTTCCATCATGTTCTGTCCCAAGAGATTGGATAGAGTTGACTATGATGTACAGTAGGATCTCATTGCTTATCCAAGGGGTAGGCAGGAGGGAGTGGGATGGACTGGAAGTTTGGTGTTAGTAGGTGCAGACGGAATTGAATTTGAGTGAGGTAAATAGATATAGAACCACAGAAAGGTTTTGAGCAGGGTGATTTGATCCAATTTATGTTTAAAAGACACAGTCTTGGCTGAGTTGAGAAGAGATTGTATAGAGTTAATGCTGGAAGCAGTGAGGTTTGGAACATATTTATATCTTTATTTTACAGAGAAGAAATGGAGGCTCAGCAATTTAAACCTAACTAAAGTCTTTGAGTGCCCAGGTTGGATTTGAACTTAAGTGTAGATGATCATTAAGTCCACATTCTTCTTCAATGCTAGAACATTCTACATGTGTGGGAGTCATGTTAACTAGAAAAGTAGGATCCGACAGTATTTGAAATTTGGAATTTTTTTCACTTTTCCACTGAAGATGTCAAAATTATTTGAAATATTTTTTTCTGTAAAATTATGTTTAAGGCTTACACTTTAGTTCACTGTATATATGCCCTGTCTTCAGATAACCCATCTTCTATTGTTGTTATTATTTTTTTAACTAAAAATCTAAGAAAATATTTGCATCAAGAACTTTTCTATCCTTTTTAGGGGCAAGGCCAAATATCCCAAGTAAAATACTTGAAAACATTTTTCCATCTGTTGATAAGTTGATTTTCATAGAAAAAAAGCAAGCAGGAGTTCCTGTCGTGGCTCAGTGGTTAACGAATCTGGCTAGGAACCATGAGGTTGTGGGTTCAATCCCTAGCCTCGCTCAGTGGGTTAAGGATCCAGCATTGCCGTGAGCTGTGGTGTAGGTCACAGACGTGGCTCAGATCTTGTATTGCTGTGGCTGTCGTGTAGGCTGGCAGCTACAGCTCCAATTGGACCCCTAGCCTGGGAACCTCCACATGCCATGGATGCGGCCCTAAAAAAGGCAAAAAACAAAAAAAAGCAAACAATTTAAAATCCAATGCTTCCTTGGCCTTTTTATTTTTTAATTGTATTTTTTATTTTTATATTTATTTATTTATTTATTTATTTATTTATTTATTGCTTTTTATGGCTGCAACCATGGCATATGGAAGTTCCCAGGCTAGGGGTCAAATTGGAGCTGCAGCTGCCAGCCTATGCCACAGCCATAGCATCACGGGATCCAAGCCATATCTTCAACCTACACTACAGCTCATGGCAACGCTAATCCCTGACCCACTGAGTGAGGCCAGGGATCAAACCCGCATCATCGTGGATCCAAAAAGGATTCGTTCCTCCTGCTCCACAACAGGAACTCCCTTGGCCTTTTTATTTTAAATTGCTTAAAAGATGTCTAAGATACCACATTTTCACATTTTGTGAAATAAGCATGAAACTACCCGAAGTACTAATTAAGCAGATTTGGAGATGCAGTCAATAGTTCATGATGAAAGGCAACATTGTGTGTAGAAATTAAAGTGCCTCTGTTTTCATATATTCATTGAAAAAAAATCAGAAGGCAAGTGTTGCTTCCACACCCTCTGGATCATTAGAGTTTAATATTTTCATTGTTTTTCATTGGTTTTTGAGGGTATTTATATAAAGTTTTCATTCTCCTTTATCCTACAGCAGCCTAGGACTGTAATTCCTCCCTTGTTGTCTTATCTATTACTTTTCTTGGTGAATAGAGGGCTCAGCATTTCTTTGCTGGCTTTTCAAGTTTTCCCTGCCTCCCCTGCCGTGGTACCTCAAAAAAAAATGAACTTGTCTCCTTTTCCTTTTTCTTAAGAGCTCTCAGTGCCATGGACTTGAGAGAATTAAATAAGAAAAGACATCACAAGTTTTCTCATGGATCAAGGCCAGCAGTTGGTCCTTCTGCAATATTTCACATGGTGGAACTAGAAATAGGAAATTATTCAATTAAACTTCTGTAGCTCACCACTGTAGCAACAAATAGGCTATTTCTGCAGCCGTTTTACCAGCCTCAGAGGAGAATTCCCTCAGTACAAGGGAATAGAGTTGAACCAAAGTTCTAATTTTCAAGGGTATTCAACTGCAAAAATGACACTTTTCTACTTGCAAAAGAACTTGTTTTTGCTCTTTTCTGAGACGGAAGGAAAGTTCCTTTCCTGTTTTGGAAATCAGTGAGGCTTTTTTCCTCCAATGGCATGGGTTATTATAGAAAATAATAACCTATGTTCCTGAAGATAATATGTAGAAGATGATTTTTGAGTTGGAGCCAGCTCTGCTCTCCCTGTGAGCAGCCATCTAGAGGTTGGAGACTCTTGGTTGAAAGGATGTGAAGAACATCCATCCCAGCTTCTAATGCTCAGACATCAGAGCTGTTGTGAGACGTTTGCCACAGAGCATTTTAGGCCAACATCTCCCAGAGCCCAGGGTACTTTCCCTCATCAATTCTCACAGCACAGCATTACCAGAACTTATTCAGGGCACTCTTATTGAGTTATTTATCCAAGATTTTTTTTTTTTTAATATGTGAAGACCAATGGTACAACCCATACCCAAGGAAGGTGTTGGTTTTTAGAGGGAAGAGCTAGTGCCTCCCTGCAGAGCAGGCCTTTATGGTGGTCTTACCTCCTGGTGCAGGGCTGGTAGTTGGGCATGTGTAGGGCAGGGAGCCTGCGCATCCATGAGGTAGGGCCTGCTAGCTTGAGCTCTTAGACTTATTAACTGTGTGATGTTGGGCCGACAGCTTTAAACGTCCTAGTTTTTGGCTCCTCATCTGTGAGTGGGAAGAGCAATACTTTACAAGATTCTTATGAGGATTGAACGAGATAACATATCTAAAGTGCCTGGCATAAAGCTTGGCATGTAATAGTCATGTAACTGATGGTTGCATGCTCCTCTTCCAATCTACATGAAATCTTGTCTCTGCTCAGAGCAGTAACACATCCTCGTACCTTCTTGTTCCCATGACGTGACCGTAAAAAGCCATTTTCTTAGTTTCTCTATGCAGGCTTCATAAGGCCTTTATAAGGTTTTGTAAGGCTTTATAAGTCTCTCTAAGACTTTATAAGATCTGTTTGGACTTGTAATAGTTTCCAAATCATTAAATATATATTACATATCTAATTATTCATTGTAGTATACTCTATAGTGTAAATTAATATACAATATTAAATGCATAAATATATGTACTTACTGGGGCTCATACTAACTTGACTTCTAAACTCAGTGTGGGGCATCCATATTTGTAGGGTGATAAAGGAAGAAGAAGTAATTTTAAAAAATAGAGAGGGCATAGAGTTTTGGATTAAAGGTCTTTCTGAACAGAGAACCCCTGAGGGGATGGTTGGGCGCCAGGCAGAGTGGTATTTAGCACCCTAGCCTGGGTATACCATGGTGTTTAACATGGTGTCACATGATACTAGATTTTTCAGGAGATGCATTATATTGCTTTCTCCTATCAAGCTTGAAGACAATTAAGGTGTTATTCCCTACCTCCACCCTCACTCAGTTGAAGTCAAATTCCTTATTTCTAATCTTTTACTTAAAGAATTTATTTTATTTGGGGGGGGTAGTGTTACTAAGCACAGGCCTTTACAAACATTCTTTTTCACTTTAATTTTTCTAGATTAATTTCACTGTTCCGTCCTGCAGCAATCTCTTTGAGTTGTAAATTTGCCCACAAATCTATTCCTCTAGTTTTATGTCACCTGTTTATTTGTTAAGCATATTAATATTTCTATCCAAATTATCAATTAAACAACATTTGCTATGGGGACAAAGGGAAGCAGAATCCTGTGGTCACAGAACAGTTCCCAGAGTGGGCATTCCTTGGCATCGACTGAATAGTACAGTTCAGTAATAGTTAGTTAGAGTTAGAGTGGATTTACCACACTGTATTATTGTTTATATCAGATTGTAACTTAGGAGTATTTAACAGCAGTGTCCTGAGTACATGGTAAAAGACCTCATTGAAATCCAGATATGATTCGTCTGTGACATTTTCAAACTACTTCAATGTGTAATAATTTATTCTGAGTGAACCCATTCTGGCTCCCAGTGATTGTACATCTTTTCCTAAGTGTTTTCAGATCATGCACCTACTCATTATTTTTTACCTCCTGCTTGGAACTAATTTCAAGCTCCCTTGCCTTTAGTTAGAAAATAACTATGGCCTTTTCATTTTTTTTTTCTTTCTATGGCCACACCTGTGGCATACAGAAGTTCCTGAGCCGGGGATGGAATCTACACCTTCACAGTGACCTGAGCCGCTGCAGTCAGATTCTTAACCCACTGGGCCAAGGCAGGAACTCTGCCTTTTCATTTTTCATGAAAATCAACGAAACAATTATTTACAGAGAGAAATGCCTCTCCTACCTCTCCTATTCTTTAAAGATTTTTTAAGTGACTAAACCACCTCTTTTTGCAACAATTTTTGCACTTTAGAAATTGTTTGAAGCCAGAAATTTGGGGTATGTATTTTCAGTTCATCAGCCCTCTAGGACTCTCTCATTGAGGATTCTTCTGTATGCCTTCTCAAATTATCTTCTTCTTTCAGGCTGACTTAATTTCAGTTTCTAGAACTTGACATATCTATAATCCCCTCACACTCTGTTCAGTTAATAGTTCCATCCAAGTCTTATTACTTCCAAGAAGTCATCTCTGACCACTTCATTTCTACCTTCTAAATGACTGCAGTAATTTTTTTTTGCTATTATAAGTACAAAATTTTAAATTCTAGGCCATAGAATTCATCTATCTTCCTTGTTTAGATTGAATGTTGCTTGAAATCAATAACTATTTCTTGCCCTACCTTTTAATAACCAATCTATCTTATCTATCCCGTAGGTATTGAAAAAGGCTGACTAATAATAATAATTAAATGATAATTTTATTAAAACTAACAATAAAAATTAAATAATTAAATTGTAATTTTAAAATGTATTGCTTAATTCAAAACAATAAATTTGTGTTGTTTTTAACCACTAAAATAACAAAGCTTTTCCTTTATTGTCATATCACACACCCAGAGTTAGATTTCTGGTGGCCTCTTCCTCTGCCACTCAAAAATTAGTTGCAAAGCTAGAAACTGAATAAAAACCATGCACTTCATGGTAGGAGAATGTACTTAATAAAGATTCACTTTGTGTTTAATTGGTTTAATTAGAATTCTTTATATTGTAAAGGATAGACATCATTGTGAACCTGGATTAAATTTTTTTTTTACAAAAATGACTTGTCTCCTGTAATGGAAAAATCGCAAGTCCAGGTTGGCTTCTTGCAAAATGACTTATTACAGTGTCACCAAGAATTCAGTTTCTTTCCCCCTTTTCCTTAATTTGACAGTTTCAGCTCCTTTCTTGTGTTCTATATTATTTTCCACTGCTTCTGTAACAAACTGCTGTAAAATTAGAGTCTTAAAACAACACAGACTTACTATCAAGGAGGTCAGAAATCTGTAAATGGGTCTTTTACTGCTATAGTCAAGGCCTCCAGAGGGCTGCGGTCCAACTCAAGTTCTTGGAGAGAATCCTTGTCTTGCTTTTTCCAGTGTCTAGAGCTGACCTCTACATTGTTAGAGGATAAATCTCTAGGGTTTTTAACCCCTAAATCTGCCATATATCTTAAATATATATGTTGAATACAAATATGTATATTGTATATGTATATGAGGGTACATATAACACATATATATTATACAGGGCTAAAATCAAAGTATTGCTAGAGCTTTCTTCCTTCTGCAGGGTCCAGGGAAGAGTCTGACTTTTGGCATCTTTAGCTTTCAGAGGCCACGTTCCTTGGCCCGTGATCCCTCCCAGGATTGCCATTAGCATCCCTCTGTTCTGACCACTTGCTCTTGTCCTCATATTTCCTTCTCTGTGATTTTAGACTTCCTTCTTCTATTTTCTAGGAACCCTTATGAGGACATTGGGCTCACTGGGTAATCCAGGATAATCTCCCCAACTCATGATCCTTAATTTTATCACATCTGAAAACCCATGTTTCCATGTCAGATGACGTGTCCACAGGTACCAGGGATTAGGCTGTTGGCATCTTTGGAGAGGAGAGGAGGGAAATTAGTCTGCTTATCGCAGGTTCCTCATAGGCATCTGATGGAAGCTCCAAGATTTCTCCTAAATTAGTACCCTCATTAAAGTTACACGTTTTCACAATACAGAGGGAAGAAAGGTTTCTCCTAGTCATACCCCTTGTGAGAGACAGAGAGCTTCTCATTCCTAGAAGCCTCAGAAATAACTCCTTTACTCTGATTGGCTGATGGGCTCAGCTCTGAATTTATCATCTTGATCAGAAAGTTAGGCTGCTCTATTAAAGGGATTTAGGATCCACTTCCTCAACTTTATAATTGAGGAGTAGTAGCAAAATGTGAGACTGGTTACCAAAATAAGGAAGAACGCATTTTGAGTGAAAACAAAAACAACCAACAAATGTCAGTCAAAATACATCCCCTCAGCCCGTGGAAGTAAGTTAGTCCAAGACAATGACTGTATCTTACTTATAGCTGTATATTCTATACAGCTATTACATAGCCCAAATGTCTAATATAATGATTGGTAATCTTAAATAAGTGACTAAATGGTCAATTATTCCATTGTCCTAGTCACATGATTTGATTTGCAGTGTAGCCAAATTCATAGCCTAAACTTGTACCATTGGACTAGATGTTATTGTTCTGGTGAGTAAATCCTTCAATCATGTTGTAGAAAGTGTCTTTTAAAGTCAGATTATGATATCGGTAAAAGAATAGAAATAGATTAAGATCATTAATTTTATGAATTAGTTCTATATTAATCCTGAATAAGGACAATAAATACAGTGCCATAATGGAAACCCTAAAAAAGAATGATATATTTTTAATTTCAGTCATCCATTTGGGCTAATCTCAGAAAATCAGTGTTCTTGATGACCCCGTCTCCCAAACACACATAACTTAGGGTCCATGTGGTTTGATGAAATAGAGGTATTGATTAATGTGCCTCTAGGGCACAAAAGTGTGTCTGGGTATCTGTATATTTTATCACCAGATTAAACCCCAGAAATGGACTCTTAGCACCAAATATCATAAAGCCTGTGTGAAGAGGATTGTTATACTAAACCATATCCTATGACCCCCATTTCTCTCCTCTTACTCCCTAATCTTTTGGTTTCCTTTTTTTTTCTTGTTAGGGAGGCTGGGTGGTAAGTGGGCCTCATATCTCTGAGAGGAAAAATAAGGAGATGCTGTGTTTCCCAAGCGAAAATGAATACCACACTGTGAATTAGAAAATATTGGTGCTGGAGTTCCCATTGTGACTCAGTGGTTAACGAATCTGACTAGGAACCATGAGGTTGTTGGTTCTATCCCTTGCCTTGCTCAGTGGGTTAAGGATCCGGCGTTGCCATGAGCTGTGGTGTAGGTTGCAGATGCGGCTCAGATCCCTTATTGCCGTGGCCGTGGCGAAGGCCGGCAGTTGCAGCTCCTGTTAGACCCCTAGCCTGGGAACCTCCATATGCTGCGGGTATGGCCTAAATAAGGCAAAAAGAGGAAAAAAAAAGATATTGGTGCTGTTTCCAAGAAAAGAAAGATACTAAAATCAAGCTGGAGTTATATCTCTAAGAAAAAAGAGGTCACACTGGGGAAGTGAGGACAAGCAACTTCCCCAGTTGCTTGGGGAAGTCAGTGTGAAATCCATTCGGTATCTAAGTTGATGAGAATTTGATGGTCATTTTCAAAGCTTATTTGTTGGTAGGCAGATGACCTAGAAGACTCAGAGCAGAGGAGTCAAGGACCATAGTGAAGAATAACTTTATCACTATTCTCTGTTAGACTGAGCAGTGTATTTGAACAACATGGACCATTTTTTTTCAACCATTGGGTCCTACTCTCCCACTGTCTGGGGACATTCTTTTATTGATGAAGAGAACAGAAGACTTTATCACTCTCTCTGGAAGAGGTTACAACTCTTTCCTCATACCATACTTCCTAAACCAGTTGTTCTTTCCATTGCTTTTGGCAGAGGGCATGCTTGAACTCATTTTGTGCATGTAACAAAAGCTAAAAATGCCCTCCTAAGGAAAAAAAAGCATGAGCACGGAAGTCGATCATTTTTCAAAAAGTTTCAGGATGTTTGTGAACTCCTTGAAATTTGTCAGCAGGGACCTCCAAGGAAAATTCAATAGACCCAGTTAAGGATCCTTGTTCTAGATCCTAAGCTTGTATCCCCAGAGACCTCATCTTCAGCCAAAGGAAGCTTGGAGTATTTTGAGAAATGTGACAGGGTTGGTGGGAGGCAAAGAGTTCCATTCCATTCTAAAAGATCCAGCCATCCAAGCTATTTCTGGAGGTTTTGGTCTGGAAATCACAGGTACTTCTTATCTTACATTTTTCAAAACAAGAAGGGATAGCCATGGCTCATGATCTAGAAATATACTTGTCTAGTTCTAGTGTCATAGGACTTTACCTGTTGATGATTTTATCCTGTATTTTTTATGCTTTTCCCCACTTCTTCTGTCTAGATATTTATATTTCCTCCACTCAGAAACTAGTGATTGTGAGAAGGTGGCAAGAAAACATGGGGAAGAGACAGAAAGAACGATTAGACAGTGTAATACAGTGGGGAACAGGGGAAACCGCAGGTCAACATCCCCTTAAAAGGCAGCACTTTTACTAGAGGGGCATTCATCATCCTCTGTGGCCACGTTCATTCCTTTGTAAATCCCTTGTTCAGCAAAAAGGCGTGTGTAGTCTTCTAAGTCCTAGGCTAGATCTGTGAGAGGTGCAAAGACAAATGACATATAAACCTTCTTCTCAAAGGAGTTTGGGGTCCTGCAGTAAAGATAAGATGTGAAAAGAAAGCTTAAAGCAGTTTCCTGAGGGGGCTCCACTGTTCACCCTTCCTTAATTCCTTGCTGTGTGTGTGTGTGTGTGTATGTGTATATGTGTGTGTTTACTTCATTTCATGTCCCAGGGACTGGAGAAGTTCCTCTCCTATTTTCCCCCAGCACCTCGTCATTACATGGGCCATAGCATTTATCACGATATTTTATAATTATACACATATGCCTCTCTCCCAACAGATCAGGAACCCCTTGAGGATAGAGGCTGAGTCTTATTAAATTTCACATCTATATATTCTGAGAACTAACAGGGTAAATGCTTTCAAATTTGTTGAATAAAGCATTGAATCCCTTCTAGAGAAGAGAACCCAGTGATGCAATGACTTCCTACAAAAAGAGGACCCCCCGATGTTAGGTCAAGAGACAGTGGTCTGATATCAGTCTGTTGTATTCCTGGACCTCATGTCCTGCCTGTCCTAACACAGGGTTGGATTCATTGATTCTTCCGGATGAAAAATTGTGTTTTTAAATAATGCTGAGGGCAGAGAAGGAAGTAAACACCCTGCCCAACTGACCCAGCCTAAATACCCGCCTAGATTTAACAGTCAAAAATAATTTTGCAAAGACAGAGTATCAAAAGAGAGAGCCACACATTCTCCCTGACACTCAAGGATATGCTCTGGATCCATTGACAAAAGTGACTTCCCACGCTTTGCCCACAGAGGGCATCCCTGCTCATTGATATGTAGACCAGGCTAACACAGCTGCTGGAAGCCTCCTCCGACCAACCACTCTCTCTCTCTCTCTTTTTTTTTTTTTTTTTTTTTCCTTTGCCGGCATATCTCTGCCCCCACCCCCTTTCCATCCCTTTCCAGTGGAATCTTTGCCTGATCCAGTTCGTTTCCCTCCTGTCTCCACATTTTCCCTTCCAGCCCTCTACTCCTCCGGATCAATGGATAGTACAGATCCAACTTCCAGCTCACACACCGCTGGCAGACACCCCAGTAACAAGTGAGAGCGCTCCACCCCGCAGCAGCCCCCCGCCCCCCACCCCTCCGGGTCTCTCCTCCCTCAGTACCCTCGGCTCTTAAAGAAAAAGAAAGAAAGAAAGAAAGAAAAAGAAAACAAACAGCATCCTCAGCTTTTGCTCAAGGATTTTTCTCTTCAACTTTACCCAGTCGAGGACAGGGAACCAGCTTCCACCCTTTAATGCACAGCCCAGCCACAGTATTGCTTTCCGTCTCTTCTTGGTCCCTCCTGGATATTCCGTTTATTGATGATTCGCAAGCTCCGCCGTGGAGAGCTGTCTTCCCTCTTCTTGCTCCCTGTTTCCCTGAGTTAGTTTTCTGAGATTTTCACCGGGGCTCGGGATCTCTTGGACCGAATGGAACTTTTTGCTGCTGCTTTTTGCTGCTGATTCTGTCCGTGGACGAGATAAAAGCCTTCGGAGGCAGAAGAGGCGCAGGGGAGGTGGAGAAAGAGGTGGAGGAAGAGGACGAAGAGGAGGAGGAGGAAGCTGAAGGGGCTCGGCGCCTGTGTGTGCATGTGTGCATGCGTGTGTGAGTGCATGTCTGTGAGTGCTGCCGCTGCCCAGGACCCCCGGCCCCGAAGGTGTTGGCTGAAATATGGAGAATAGTCTTGGATGTGTTTGGGTACCCAAGCTGGCTTTTGTACTCTTCGGAGCTACCCTGCTCAGCGCACAGCTCCAAGTCACCGGTAAGAGGTTCTTTCCTTTCTTCTCATCGCCCGCCCCCTTACCCCCTTTCCTTCTCTTTCTTATTTCCTTTGGTGAGTAGTAGAATTGAGGGAGAGGGAGAAAGAGCAAGATGTTCTGCGATCGCTCGCCTGGTCCCCCATTGCCTCCTTGATGATAAAAGATGGGAAGACTTTTTCTCCCCCCGGGGACGGAGGATGTTGGCGGCTGGTAAAAGGGGCACCCTTCCCATTTTAACAAATCTGGTGCTTCCCGCATCTTTGCTGTTGCAAATACTTGCGTTGGTTTGGAGAGCTGGCGGGCTGGAGCAGGGAGGTGGCAGGTGATGGGGATGTCGTTGAAAGGAATTGGGTTGGATCCTTAAAGGCTCGGAAAGCTACTAGGAATTGGGGCAACAGGGCCAAGTGGAGAAGGTCATGGAGGGGGCTTTGAGGGGGTCTGTGCCGAATGTAGACGGTGGGGTTGAGCCGTTTGTCTGTGATTATATGCACCTCTGGTTTGGCTTTTTAGTCTTGCTGATTGAGAAATCCAGAAAGGGACCGCTAATGTGTTTTGGTACTTCGGAGGAGAGGATGGTGGTGCGAAAGAGGTGCAGAGTTACCAGCAGAAAGGAGGTTTATTTTATTCTATTTTATTTTATTTATTTTTTAACGGTGAATGCAGTTCTTAAGCTACGTCTCCAAATATCTCCAGGACACTTCTAAACTCCAGATGATTGATTTTCTGGGGAACCAGCCCTCCTGGCCCTGGCACTTGGCAAGCGCGGTTCCTAATTAAAAATGGCAAAACTGTTGGGGCACTGGATTGGATTATAGCAGGAAAAAGAGGGGTCTGAGGGCTGCCGAGGGCTACTGCAGTCTCTGAATATAGAGCTGGAGGTTTCCACGGCCCAAAGAATTAAAAAAAAAAAAAGAGCAAAATGACTCATTATAATGTCCACTTGTTTTGCCAGCCTCACCACAAGTGTGGATGGACACTGTGGTACAGGGAGCGGCCCGGCAGGGAAGGGGAGTGGGGAGAGCAGCCGGGTGAGCATTCAAATCCCTTCGGAAACGACCTTTTCCTAAATCCCCAAGCAAGGGCCAGGCATTGGATGGGAGTTGCCCCAACCTGCTCCAGGAATGAATATAAATCATGGCCAAGCCCCCAACCTCGCGGGAGCTCAAAGCTCCAGCTCTCTTGTTCCTGCTAAGTGCTGTATGGCCCAGGGATGCAAACATCAGCGGAGAGTGAGCCTCTCTGGTTGCTAAGGATTCAGACGTCTCGCAGCCAGCAGGAGGCTTCCCAAATCCCGACCGGGCTGCACAGGAGCAGGAATCTGCGCATCCATACCGACCTGACTCCTCACCTCTCTTTGGCCAGACAGAGCCATAGAGCACGAGCCAGGGAGAGGAGTGTGTGTGTGTGTGCGCGCGCGTGTGCGTACGTGCATATCATTGCTCGCGCACCAGCACCGGGCTCAGCAGCCGGTGCTTTCTCCCTCCCTCCTTCTCAGGCAGGTCTCCTCCTCCCGGGCTCCTCTCCCGGAGCTTTGTCCTCCGCAATCACTCCCTGCGGATGGTGGGCGGGGCGTGGGGGCTCTCCCGGCAGGAAGGAATAGGTGTCTTTTAAAAATTTCCTCTTGCGCCTGCAGACACTAGATGATGCGGTGAGGATCACTTTCCTTTCTGCACATAAGACTGACTTGCGCTCTCTTGCAGTTTGGGAGACTGCCAATTTGGAGAGAGGGGAAGTTTAGAGGGGCATCCTGGCTGGGTAGAAAGTCTATGAGGCCGAGCCTGAAGTGAGTTCGCTGAAAATACTACATTAAACAGGGAAAGTGTGCAAAAATTAACAGTGGCTTTTTTTAGTTACACTAAAATATTTTAAAGTCCTTTTCCAAATGTCTTTGGTGAAGTGTGAGGATCAATGAATGGAGATGAATTCATGTTTTACTAATATCTACATTAAGTACCTCCCTTCCCACTTATTTCAGTTTCCTGTTTAGAGAGCTAGGACCATATACTGTTTTACTTTAACTCCTCAATGGCCAAGTCTGTGACAGAAAGACAGACAAAAAGTATGCATATACAAGGGATATGCCTGTGAATATGGCTTATGGATCTAAATCTTTAAGCTTATTTCTATTTCTAAATGCATTTCTGTTATTTGCAAATGTGATGTAGTTTTTGTAGTCCCAGGAAAGTGGATGGTGCAGATTTGAGATACTGCTAATCCAGATCACTCTGATCTTTGCCCCTAAATCTGTTACTCCTCTTTCAGTAGCAATTTCTCCTCTTCAGGGACATGGCAGGGAAGGGATGATGAAGAAAGCACAGTTCACTCCATGAAAGGAGGTGCTCTTAATAAGGCCAAGTGTCTAGTTTACTAGCAGTGAAACTCCCATTCAGCAGGATGTTTTTAAAGACTGTTGATTGGGTGACAAAGGATTATGGAGACTAGCACAACAGCACTGGGTATTTTCTGCTTTCTAGATAAAAGTCTGGAGCTGCTGTAGATTTTTGTGAAATTGTTATTACATAACAAAAGTTGTCCCTGAATAGTGTGGGCATAGGATAGGGACTTGCTGCTGGAGGAGGAGGCTGATGGCTTTTAAGTTGGCTTTTGTAAGGTACCATCTTCTATATTTGACTCAAGCCACAGCAAAGCACTAAGTCCTGGGATCTCAGATGAGCTGAAATTTTTACATAGTAGGTGTTAATGAATGAAGTAGAATGTTAATAGCAATAGTATACATGTTAATTTTAATTAACTTTCATTCATATATTTGGGTTAAATTCTACTGAAAAATAATCAATGTGAGTTTATGTCTTTGGGACATGGTGAAATGAGGCTTGCTGCCTCCCCTCTCTATCTCTCTCTCATCAACTCCCTTCCACCCAAGGCAACTCTGATGCCCCCATCTGGGTTTTCTGTTGAGCGGAGCATGGCAGGGCCTGAGGGCACCCAGGCTGCCTGGCTGTCCACTCCTCTGTGAGTGCTGCAGTATAAATCACCAGGGACCTGTCACAGCATCCATTTCCCACACAGCAGCCGTTGCCCTCTGAGTTATGAAGCATGTGAAACAGCCGCCACATGTGTCATGTGTGAATATATTAGGCTTAGTGCATTTGCTTTAATACTCTTAAGAGCTAGGCTGGCTTGAGCTGCTGGTAGACACTTTTTATTTTTTTCCTGGGGAGAGATTTATAACTTCCCAGTGTGTATGACTTACATTTATTCTCTGGCAAGTTAACCTCTCAGCAAACTTCCCTATTGTTTTCATTGAAGAGGAAGAGCTTTAATCCTGCCTAAATTCCTCAATGAACCCTGCTGGAAGTTTCTCCTGGAGTACAGGGAGTTTATAGGCTGGAGTATGATTTTCTCAGCCAATGGGAAGCTCGACAAGAGATTTGAGGAGGTGGTTTTTGGACGAAATGGGATATTTTTACTTGTTTCTGGAGAAGGAAAAGGATGGCACTGCATTTTCCAAGGGAATCTCAGCACTCTAGTTATCCTGAAAAACCTCTTTTATGAGAGGGAACATTTCTTCCTCTCTGGCTTACATTTCTTCTTTCATTCATCTAATCATGGAAATTCTTCAGGTGCCTGTGATTTGCTCATAGATTGTTTCCTGCTGTGTATAGTGGGGCCCATCAAATACTATCATTCGCCTTTGGAAACAAGCTCTAATTTAAATATTGACTTCCCAACCCAGACACCTTTTATCTTTAGGTGATGCTGCCTGTATGTGGGTAGTGCTCAGAATCTGAACATAATATTTCTTTCCATGGAAGACTGGGCCCCAAGAGTACATTTTAAAGCCAATATTCTTCCTATTTCTTTGGAACACTTGTCATCTTAGATTTTGCTTGTGAGCTTTTCTTCCTCACACTTCTACCAGGCAAAGTCATTCCATTAGGAAAGAATGCAGTTATTGGTGGTATTTTTGCATAATGAGACCCAACCATAAGGGGTTCTCTGGTGGTCTAGTGGTTAGGAATTGGCACTTTTATCCCTGTAGCCCAGGTTCGACCCTCTGGTCGGGGAACGGAGCTCCCACATCAAGGTGCTGCACATCGTGGACCAAAACCCCCACAAAAACAAGAACAAAAACCACAATCATAAATGCACAAGGGAGGAAGAATTTCTACCTTCTACGCCAGCCCCCCAAACGTATGACTTTGGGGGTGAATTGAGATAGTGGTAATTACATAAAAATGCTTTGGGAACCCCTTGTGATTTCTCTAGTGGGTGAGCTCTTCCTGCCTGGTTAGAGATCTCTCCACCCTTCCATAGATATGGTCTATATTGCTCTCAGATACTTGTACCAAGTGAACAACACGCTGCTCTCTTCTGGTGTTTGTTAGGCAGCTCCCAGTTCAAATGATACATTGCTGATGGAGTAATTTACCTCAGACGATAACCTCCTAGTTGGACCGTAGATGTAAGTTTTGAGAAAACTTCCCTTTGCCTGAGTAAAGAGAATAATGACATAAGCCTGCCAAGGATTACGTGAGTAATTAACTAAAGATAAAGAAGCCACTTGGTTCTGGAGACATCCTGTAATCCCTAAAGTGGAGTGATAAATACCATGCACATTTAAAATTCATGAAATGTTAACAGGGAATTTTCTTCTTCTTCCTATTTCTTTATTTTCGTGCTCTAGAGGAGGGCTGAAGAATTTAAAGAATTGTCACAACAGTTATACTTTCACAAATCGTAGCCTGGGATCTCACTAACTCTTGATTGAAACACACCAAGCTAAATATCAACATGATGCCCAGTGAATTATTCTCCAGCCTGCCAGTAGGCTGCTTGTGTCTCTCCAGCCTGTCTGTACAGAATCTCAGCTCTAATCTCTAAACTGTATAGCATCCACACCCCCTCCCTTGAAGACAGCCCAGGAAAGCCTTTCTTTCAGGGTCCTGATCTACATAGTCTCTTTAACATGCTGTATTACACTTTGCAAGGTCATGGGGATTTGCCTTAAAAACACATTTTTAAATTTTCATGAGTGTTTTGTGGAAAGTTAGACTAGACTCTAAAGACAGCTAAGTAGTACTTTTACTGTGGGATACTAATAGTGGTATCTTTGAAGTTGCAGAGCTCATGGCTCATTAAGGAGAGGCAGATGTGAGCATGAGCACTAGGGGAGGATAAATTATGCCAGCCTTAGCATGCTCTTTTTTTGTCAGGGGGGTGTAATCTCTTTGGAACAATAGAAATTTAATTTTCTTCCAAGTTACTGCTTTTCAGAGACCAAAGCACTTCTTAACGGTGTTATAAAATCAGTAGCATGGCACTGACCCAAAAGCATTTAAGACATTTTCCTTCAAAACAAGACCTCAAGTAAAGTCAATGTTAAAAACTTGTCAATAAAAAAAGGAGGAACAATCCAGATTATCCGCCCTCCCCTCCATAGGCCAGTTAAAAAAGGTGCAAGATAAAATGACATGTTACATATGCCAAGTGGGTAATAGCAAAAAAATAAAATAAAATAAAATTATGTATAAAAATACAGATTATTATACAACCTTTATAAGTGTGCCACACATGTATATTACAGCCCCATTTATTATTCAGTGCTTTTGCTTCCTGCCACAGTAGACTGTTAATTCGTTTTACTTCTCTGCTCTAGCACTGTGTTTATACACAGAAATACAGGTTGGCTGATTGATGATCAAAATTACTGTAGTGCTTTAAAGTCTTTGACAAATTTTAGCCTGAGGTTAAGAAACCATCCCTCTTTAACTCAACTGTTAAGTAAATTTTTTTTTTTTTTTTGCTGGTTTAGAAATGCCTGAACTTATCAATGCTATGGTTTAGCAATACATAATAATGTGTATGATTGAATATTCCCTCTTTTCATTATTGATGGTAATCTGCCAGTGGGTATACTAGTATGTGTTGCTTTTTTATAAATAGTTCGAGACAACCAAATTATTCACAGCTTTAATTTCTTGGGGGGAAAGTTCAACCAGAAAACATACAAGTCATTCCGTATTTCTTGATCATATTTTTAAATTTATTGTTATGACATGATCTAGGTGAGGAAGTTTCTCTTCTCTGCCAAATTCTGTAAGCCTGGTATCTATAACCTAGCTCTTATTTTCATAATGTTCTTTACCTAATTTCACACGTCCAAATTCTCTGACTTCTTGATCGCTTAGTCACTTCCATTTTAAAGCAGGACGTCCCTTTATACCTCTCTTGATTATTCTGATGGGACTTAGCAGGGGTATGCATTGAAATTTGGGGATTCCGCTCTTGTCCTTTGCTCATCTTTAAAGGTTGGTTCTTGCCAGAAGGCTACTCTTGAGAATACCTAGGACAAAAATATTCCACTGGATTAACTGAATCTTTATGATGCGATCTAATGAAAATACCAACTCCTAAGTGTCTTGTGACCTGATAAGAAAGCTTATCAATACGAATGTTACACTGATATCTTAAATGTTCTTAAATCTGCTTTAGAATTTTATAGGACAATAAAGGAATTAAATGGTTAATATAAATATTATTTATTCTAGTTAGTAACTAAAACTTATTCTAGTTAGTTACTAACTAGTAAGTTACTTATTCTAGTTAGTTACTAAAACTTAGTAACTAAAGTTACTAGTTAGTTACTAAAACTTAGTAACTAAAGTTTCTTGTTAAACAGCAATATTTTCTGATTTTACTAATTTTTGGAAGTCTTTCAAAGTATTTATCCACTCCTTTAGCTGCCTTTTAAATATGGAAAACATAATTTGTCTAAGAGACCCCAGGCATGACTGTGGCTCAGCTACTATATTCTCTGATATTATGAGGATTTCTGAAGCTATCGCATCATGTAGGACTTTATTTTCCATCAAATGGCCATGGACTATTGCTTTGTTTTCCTAAGACCTTTCTTTCTGATTTGTAAATTGCATTTTATCTACTTGTTTTGTCCAGCTGGAACTACTGCCTGCTGAAAGACTTCTTCAAAGCAATTTTTCTCTTTTCTACTTTTGATTTGCTGGAAATAAGGAACTGCATTTTGTTGCGATTGTATCTAAAGTACAAGAAGAGTTTCTAAATCAAGACCTAAGTCCCTCACTAGCTAATTGGCTTTAACTAACGGGTTTATAGCATTTCTGAAATCTGATATTGCTTTAGATGCCATTTTTCTTTATGTAACATAATTCTCTTGTTAAAGGAGGGTGTGGACTAGGAACTTCTAGTTATACTGCTAGTTTAACATAAGATTTTTTAAAATTATGAGATATACTATATATATAGTGTTCAATATAATTAAAAATAGTAACGCTGATGATCACAATTACAATAATTATAATGAAACAACCCATGTGCTCACCCACAGTTTTCTTAGTTTTGGGTTAGTCCTCTGCTTCCTGTATCATTTTGCCACATATGTATGAATCTTTAACATATGATTTTGCTTTGTCTGTATTTGACCATTATAAAATAAATATATTATTCTCTGATTTGCATTTTTGCTAAACATTAAATATTTGAGAGTTATCTCTAAGAATGTGTATTGCTACAGTTTGCTAATATCCAATAATGCTGCTATGAACATTCTTGTACATGTCTCATGGAACAGATTTGCCACTATGTCTCGGGTGTATATATAGGGGTGAAGTTGCTATTATAGAAAGGGGATCTTCACTTTTAGGGAAAAATGACAAGTTGCATGTACTGAAACTCCCACCAGGAGCACAGGACAATCCCCTTTGTTCCATGTCTCCACTGATACTTGACATTGTCATATGCTTAATTTGCCCCATCTGCTGGATGTAAATTAGCATCTCACTATGTTTTTAATCTGCATTTCTGTGATTGCTAATAAGGTCAAACATTTTTTTTCTCATAAATTTATTAGCCATTAATGATTTCAGCAAGATAATTCTATGATTCTGTTTTTCCAGCTGAGCAGAGACTTGCTTTGAGACATCAATTCTATTAGTAGTTATTCTATTTTTTTGCTCCTAAGCAACGTTTTCTTTTAGGTATGGATGGGGTTGGTTGTCTAACTTTTAGGAAGTTGTTCCTGGTACTGCATCATGCTTATTTTAGCCCAGACTTTGCCTAAACAGCTTTCCAGAATGTAAAATTCTTTTAAACTGGAAAAGAGGTCCTTAGCCACTGTAAGGTTGTTGATTACCTAGAGCAGCCCTGACCTTGTCAGTGTCCTGCTTTATCCTGTTTATTATGTTCATGCAATGTATCACTTATGGGGAAGCAGAATGCTGGGGTACCAGGCTTAATTTGAGGAACCTTATAAATCTCCTGAATTTCATGTAACTCAAAGATGACTGAATCAGAGAGTTATAATGGTAGATACCAACTCTGAATTAAAAATCCTAATCTGACCATTTGAACTTGGGTACATTTCCAATATGGTAAAATGTATTGGCGTAGGATCATCATTGCATTTATGGCTGCAGGTTTCAAACGAACATCCATGCCTGCACGAGGGCATACACACAGCTCCCACTTTTTGTCCGGGTTCTAATTGTTTCACCTCGTCCCATAGGACAGACTAATGAAGGACCCTGGATGGCATAAAGCTTTGGGTATGCTAGCAGTGGCTTCTCTGGTGCATTGCCTCTGTGCCGACTCATTAGAGATGTGAGCCAAGACTGAGACATCTAAGCAAACCCCCTGTGCCCGGAATCCTCAATCCATTGTTCCCGCATCTTTGCTCAGCCTCCTGGGATCCCAGAAGAATATAAATTAGAGAGAAAATCTGCAAAGCTTTCCTTTTCATGTCTAATGTTTGGGCAGAGCTGTTCCCTGCAGGACAATTTCTAGTTATTTTCTCTTCTGGTTTAAGCTATCTCCAGGGATGGTTTGTTCCTTGTTTCCCTTGGGAAACTTTTTCACCAACATATCTTGCTGTTAAAATTTCATTTTGCAACTTATCTGAGATAGTGCTATTCTAAATATTCTTCCCATCACTCCTGTCACCCTGGGCCCTGCTTGCCCTCCTCGGTGGCATTCTATGTCTCTGTGCTGAAGCATGTTGGATAATTCTAGCCATAAATCACTCTTGCCTCCCCTCTTAGTCCTCACTAAACTATAAATATTTAGTTCATTTAATCTTTCTCCATATGCCTCCAGAGGCTTAATCATGTTTATTTTTCTTACCTGAACTCCCTCTAGTTTGTTTATATCTTTCCACTAATCAAGGATCCCCCCCCATTTAATGTTCTCTTCTAAATAACTTATCCCAAGTCATGTATTAGAAAGTACAGATTTAGCACAGTGTTTACTTTACCTACAGTCTTTCATGGGCACACATTTTGTCTCTCCTAAAATTTGTGTTATCATTTTTCAGGTAAGACGATCAATGCCTAACAAATCATTGAGGTATTATTAGGATCAAATAAGATCAAGAATTTTATTCAAGATAATAGTTACTGCAAATTTCCCATGGGTTACCAAGAATTAAATGAAAGGCTGAAATGTCTCTCTGCCCTCCAAAGTTTGATCATCAAGAGGAAGGTGACAGGTTGAGACAGCTAAATAGGTTACAGGTAGAACAAAGTACTCATTAAAAAGAGAAAAAAAAAAGCACAAAGTGGGGTAGACTCTGAAAAATATCAACTATCAAATTTATGCATTGTATCATTAATATATTAATGCTAGCCAGATGGGGTGAGAGAGCCAATTCTTTCATCCTTGTATCCTTAGATCCACTGGCCCCTACAAAACAAAAACCAAAGGTGAGTGTACACAGCTGTCAATCATGTTTATACCAAGCTGAGGTATGGTAAAAATGGGGATGTTGAGTTTTCTCTGGCAGATCTGGTGACCTGTTGCTCTAAAGACATCCCCGGACCTCCGTGACCCTTCTTCCCTTATTTGGTGACTGTGTGCCAGGCACCGAGCTAAGGTGGTGATAGAACTTTGGGACTGGTGGTATGGAAGTGCTAGTCAAATAAATATGTTAAGAAATCCATAATTTCAAATGAGATAAGGCTTTGGAAAAAAAAAGAGTGTTATAGGAGAGCTTTTAAGACAGTAGCCCAAAGAAGCCTTTCCCGAGAAACCTGTGGTTGGCACTCCAAGAATAAATTACCTTGGTTAAAGCTGTCATGTTTGGAGATAGGCAGGGGACACAATGCTAGTAAGAAAAGTGAATGCAAAGGCCTTGTAGTTGGTGGAAGCCTAATGACTTGAAAGAAGATGAGTGTATTCAGGGCCAAGGAAACCAAGCATGATCCTGGCTTAGCTTAGTCTGGAGAATACCCTTGGATCCTCTCTTGAACATAGTAGCTACTCATACTAACAAATATTGGTTGAATGAATTGAAATGAATTCACACAAGGACCATTTTGTAACCTCAGCACCATTATTAAAAAATTTAAGCAAATTACACAGGTAATCTTTGCCCCAATTTCCTTATGAACTATCAGATGTGAATTTAGGAACCTACCTATCCTATCTGCCTAGAAATACCTTATAGAGGTGTGTGGACATAACTAATGTAACAAGGGAAAAAAATAACTTTAAGTGTAAAGAGCTAGATACATGCAAATGATTATTAATAAGCATGTGAAGCAGGCTGCTTGTACCTTTTCTATGCAAGTAAGATTGGCATGGGGCATTTCTTTTTCCTATGGACTCCTTTGAAATGTGTGCCTGATAACTCTTGGTGAATTAAAAAGGAAACTGAGCCTGAGATTTTATTTTTTAATTTGCAGATTATCTTCTCAATATGCTCCTGTTATACACACTTTATCTCTATTACTGTTTCTTAAAAAAACAGATGAATGTTCTCTTAGCTTTAAGTTATAGCTCATTTAGAAGTCATTGATCTTGCAACATTTCCTCCACTGCTGCCGAGTTGCAGAGGAGTCACCACACGGCCCTGTGATTTTTGGTTATGATGAGAGAGGTGGCACCATTTAAGAGGAAAAACCTGGCATTTAGTAGGCTTGACCTTAACTTCCTCATCTATAAAATGGAGACAAAAATCAAATTCTCTCTCTCACCTCTAAATTGAAGATAAACTCACTCCAACCGTTCAGTTAAAAAATATCCATTCCAATGCCTGACTCTTAAGTGTTTTTAGCATTATCTTAATATGGGCTAGATTTATGCCAGAATAGTCTACAAGTAGAAAATTGCATGGGCATGGGCAGGCCATTCTGAAACCTTCCTCAGTTTGAAGGTGGTTGATTTTAAAGACTTAGAAATAAAATATGTCAAACTCTTAATAGCAGTTTTAAAATCAAGTACATACTTAGATAAGTGGGCCATGGTGTGGCAGGCCATGGTCCACACCTTTGCTGTTCAGAGGCTAACAGGTTCAGCTAAGTTAGATTTAACACAGCACAATATTGATCAAACTTGGCACCATATGACATACTTCCTGTGGATCCCCTCATCCAAATTAACCTTCTCCATTAACTCCTCTTTGGTTAATCACATCCATTTCCTGCAGACCCACTGATTCCAGCATCCATTCAGCATGAACACCTGGATGCTGATGCTTGCTCAGTCAGTGTTCTATGCCAGGTATCATTTGTCTTGACAGTCTTCCCTCCAGTGGAAAACTCTCCCCTTCTCTGGGTATTAATACCTGACCCTACCCTATACCAATTAATTTAGGCCCAGCACATGTAGTTATCCCATCTCCATGGATTGTTCCAAAATGCAGCCATGTTGGGGAACCAGTGTCCTAGGACCTTGCTGTTCCAAGGGTGGGTCCATGGATCAGCAGCATTTGCATCTCCTGGGAGCTTTTTAGGAAAACAGAAAATGTGTCCAGACCCAGACTTACTGAATTAGAATCCCATGGGACTGAGAAACCCTGACTTAGGAGAATGAAAAGTCCAGTGAGGGAAGTGACATTGGGCTTGATTTCTTTGTAATAATCTAGTCATCAGGAAAAAGCTCCATCCTTGTTAGTTTAGTCTTAGCTTGAAGATGCTTTGAAGGGCTTTGACTTTAGGAGCTGGTCTTGCAATGGTGAACTATGTCAACGTCCACGTCTTCCGGTTTTAGCGGCTAATGTATTTCTTGGAGACTATGACATGTTTCATTTTCATTGAGATTAAAGGCTCTTGAAAATTCTCTTTGGATGTTCCATCTGCCTTTGCCCTTCTTATTGATGCTTAAGGTCAGAAAGCACATTTTATTTATTTATTTTTTTTTTTTTTTTTTGCCTTTTGTCA
>PVHT020000283.1:2283147-2339730 GCA_004024745.2 Catagonus wagneri | reverse complement strand
AGGTTCCCAGGCTAGGGGTCTAATCGGAGCTGTGGCCACTGGCCTGCGCCGCAGCCACAGCAACGCAGGATCCGAGCCGCGTCTGCAACCTACACCACAGCTCACGGCAACGCCGGATCGTTAACCCACTGAGCAAGGGCAGGGATCGAACCCGCAACCTCATGGTTCCTAGTCGGATTCGTTAGCCACTGCGCCACGATGGGAACTCCAGAAAGCACATTTTAAAAAGGTTCGCATTCTATATTTTCTACTCCCCCCCAAAAGCCTTTCCTCCTTAAAAATACTCATACACAGGGAAAAAGGCAGGCAGTTGAAAGGGACACAAGGTCCTGGGTCCTTCCCCACCCTCCGTTCTCTGCCTCTGGGGTCTGATGCTCAAAGCACACACATACTCAAAGTGAGACCCTGATGGTGACCCCCTGCTGAATCTTGCCTTTTGTTGGGGAATGGTCTTTGGGGCATGAAACAGACCAAGTATTCATTTGCCTGGGCCTCTGTGTCAGGGGAGAAGGGTTATAACTCAGGTTTTTGAAGAAGAGTAAAGCTTTACAGACAGAAAACTCAGTGCAAGGTTTTGAAGCTTTTGCTCTGCTCTGCCTGGCAGAGAGAAGAGCTTTAACTGGTGTGCTGGAAATCAGACTCTACAAGAAGAGACCATGGGGGTTCAGCTGTGCAGACTGGATCAATCTGAATGAAAATCACTAGTTCCTCCTGGTGGGAGAAGTTTTCTGCTTCGTTCATGAACTGTAGGCCCTTTTTAGGTCCTGGTAGAAAATGAGTAGGGCTTTTGTGAAATGTTATGTAAGGCTGCTTTTTTTTTCTCTCCCTAGAGTAAAATTCTATTTATAGAGGGGTGAAAGTGCCTCTCAGGGGAAAAAAAAAATCATTTCATAGCCTATAGCTTAGAGAAGATAATTTAATCAATCTTCAAGACAGAATTAAAGGCAGAGAAGGAGGGAATTCCCATGGTGGCTCAGCAGTAAGAAACCTGACTAGTATCCATAAGGATGCAGGTTCGATCCCTGGCCTCGTTCAATGGGTTAAGTATCTAGCATTGCCACAAAGTGTGGTGTAGGTTGTAGACACGGCTTGGATCTCATGTTGCTGTGGCTGTGGTATAGGCTGGCAGATATAGTTCTGATTCTATCCCTAGCCTGGGATCTTCCAAATTCCACAGGTGCAGCCCTAAAAAGAAAAAGAAAAAACCGAAAAGTTAGAGAGGGAAAATAAACTTTCAGGCAGAGGGAGTGGGGTGTACAGAGAGAAAGAGTTGTGCAAGAGTAGGATGGCTCTGTCCTGTTGCTGCTGCATTTTGGGGGCAACCAGCTGTTCCTGTTTGCCTGGGACCAAGAGGTTCCTAGGAAGAAGGACTTTCATTGTTAACAGTGGGAAAGCCCCCAGGTAAATGGGAATGGCTGGTCAGCCTAAATTAGGTACCTAGAGTGGGGGTGGGAGTGGGGAAAATTCTGAAGGGTTTTCATCAGTGTATGTCACATTTTAGATAATGTCATGATAGCCAGATGGAGGAATAATTTGGGGGAGGCAACAAGGCCAATTAAGAGAGGGGTGTTTCAACAGTTAGAGAAGAGGGGTACCCATTCAATGGTTAACAAATGACTTGTACCTTGACTACCATATCTAGGTCATAGAAGTCTTGACCCTCTAAAATTTGCTGTCTAAAAATGAAGGTTTTGTTTCTTCGTTTCTTTGTTTTGTTTTTTTTGCTAACTACCTGGCCTTCAAAATGTCAGTAACAGCTTGTTTTTAATGTCAGGATATATGTTGATCTTGGTAGGATAGTTTATGTTTGGAGAAGCATGTTTAATACTTGTGTTTTATATTTTTATCATGTCTAGTATAATGCTGGAAGTATATTAATGATTCAGGAAATACTCATGAGCTGATTTTCATATAAGGGTTTTTCTTAAGTTTGCATAGAATCTGCTTACTCTTTTTTTTTTTTTTTTTTTTTTTTTGGCCATGGCCAAGGCATGTGGAAGTTCCCAGGCCAGGGATAAAACAAGCACAGCAGTGACATGAGCCACAGCAGAGGCAACACCAAATCTTTAACCCACTTGGCCGCAAGGAACCTCCAGAATCTGGTTACTCTTATGCACAAGTCAGTTCAATTAAGGATATTTTACATTTTGTTTGAAGACAGCTTTTTACAGAGAGGTTTATTTTATTCTCCTCCTCCTTCCTTCTCTTTGCTTGATTCTTTTCTTCATGTGGCACTGCTACTAATTTGATTGGCAACATCCCAGAGTTCTAGGGAAAAAAAATTCAAAATCAAGGAAATCCTGCAAATACTCGAATGCAAATATGTGAGGTCTGTAGGATTTGCCATCTCTTTAAGCCTTGTTACTAATGCATCCAGGGCATTTGTCAACTCACAGGTATGAAAATGGAACAAGATAAAATAAGTGAATAATTACTTCCTACAGAGTAATCCCAGGGATAGATTTTTGTGTTTTCCTTAGGAGGACGTTCCTGAGCACTGGGTTGAGTCAAGGAATTAAAATGCTATTTTTGTATAAGTCAGTGCAAGCCAAGACAATTTAATGGAGGCAAGAGGAGCACCCAGAATGAAAAGGTCAAAACTTTGTGTGTTTTGACACATCAGTCAAGCAGGAAAGGACCCCCACAGTTGTTTGAGATGACCACCTCATTGTGCTGACAATGAAACAGGGTCCCAGAGAGGCTGACTGAGACCCCACACCACAATTCCAAGAACAAGCACCACAAAATAGCTGTGCACACACAAGATTAAATCTTGGCTCTACCAAGATATGACTCTGTGAGCCTTATTATGATTCGGGGTCCGCTTCCCTAAAACTGGAAAACCATTGCTAAATGGGTTAATGAAAACAGGAGAATCAAACTAAGAGATTATCAAAGTCCTTAACTGTGGTAAGCACCAACCTATTTCTAGTTTTATCCTTTCCTTACTGAGATCATGCTTGGTTTTTTGAATTTGTTGGTCTTATGGTGGGTGTCAAAAGCATCTAACATACTAGCACTGTTCTCCTAGAGTTAATAGAATGTTTAGAGGGGATAAGATATAGGCAATTGAAACATGAAAGCAAAAGACAAGCAGAGCCACAAGACAATGCATTATTAAAAACCAAATGAGTGAGAAGTAGGGATAGAGGAGGGGAAGAGAGAGGAATGCTGTCAGGAAGGTTTCACGAAGATAGAGGGATTGAGTCTGGTGGGCAAGGTGTTTGGGAAGAGAAAGGGCTCCTATATGCATACTTCTTTACATGTTCAGGTTCTGGAAGACAAGAGGAAAAATGATGAACTCTACTTCCAAGAGTCAGTCACCCACTCACCACAGGTACAGGTTCTATCACCAGTCATGGCTTCCTCATTCACCAATCTCTTCCCAAGCTGAGCTGATACAGCCAAGGAGAAAAGGGAGAGAGAAGTGACAAAGTCAACTGAGAAGTAACTTTGACAGCATAAATAATGTAATTTTTAAATGAAGAGGTTTTGTCAGCAAGCCTTATCCTGATACTTTTAGGAAGGTCTCAAAGGGACATATTGCATGGGGAAGGACAAATGTCATCATGCACCATTTTCATTTCTGAGATCTAGTAGCTGAGAAAGCCAATTTAGGTTCCTGCACCACTGGAATAAAGACTGTTCTGGAAATTGTTTCCATATTTTTTTTCCCTTTCAGCTCAGCTTCAAAATGTATAGAAAACTTTGGTTCAGGATGCCAAAATTCTTGATTATTAATGCATGAAGGGTGTTAGTTAGCCCATAAAAGATTTTTTGCACATTTTACAGCCAAAAGGCAGGTAGCCCAGCACAGAATTTTTCAATTTAAATAGCTCTCCCTTTGCCCTGTATCCCCAAATACTCAGTTATGTAAGGTTATGATAATTAATAATTGATAAATGATGCTAGTGATGATGTTGCTTTATGTTTATCTGATACTTTCTATTTTCTGATGGCTTTCTCATCTATTATCTACATCCATGTCCCAATACATCTAAAAAGTGGGCAGAAGAGCTCATCTGTCTTACATGTTTTGTGAATCAGGTTATGAATATTGGTGGTCTATTTGTTTAATATCACATAGAAGTTACTGGCTCTGTAATAAAAACTCCAAATCTTCTGACTTTTAATGTATTTATTCACTAGTGATATCTGACGCCTTCCAAAACAAGGGCAAAACACCAACCAAACAAAACACACAACCAACCAAAATCAAGAGAATCTTTTTTGTTTTCCAAAAGTGCTTGTACATAAAAAATTGTTGCTAGCACCAAAGTCTGAATTTCTAAAAGCATTCTCCAGTGAAAGGACAAGGGTCCCTTGGAGAATTGACTGATTCTAAGACTTGGGCTGGAAATAAGATAAACCTGGAGCATCTTATAAGACAACAGAATAAGGAAATTGTTTTAAAAATGAATAAACCATAGTGATAGAATGTATCAAAGGGACACAGAAACTAATTGAAAGCTCTCCATGGCCAAAGCCAGAACAATCTGAACAACACAATAGATAGGGTAACTTTGGATCACAACCCAAAATACAAAATAAATATCCCTGAGTTCATACTGCTATAAACATCTGAATAAACAAATAAATGGAAGAGGAGACAAATTTCTTATGCAGAAGAATTCTAAATACTTAATACAGATGACCCACCCTCAAGGAGATGGAGGATACCCCCCACTGTAGCCCCCACAATGTGGGCTGTGCACAGTGACTTCCTTCCAAGGAGTACAGGATGCAAGGGAGAGGCAGAGAGTAACTTATGGGGAGGAGAATGGGAACCTGACAGGCACTACCTTAGCCAGATAATCCAGGTCATCATCAGCGGTGACAAACCATATTGATGACATGGTAGGATCTGATGAGAAGGACCCTTTACCTCTGTGAGCTTCCCTCCCCAAACCCATAATCGCGGTCTAAACATGAGAAAACAGATCCCAATTGAGGGACGTTCTACAGCCTAGCTGACCAGTAATCCTCAAACCACCACTGCCATCAAAAGTCAGGTCAGTATGAGCAGCTGTTAATGCCAAGAAAAACCTATGGAGATATGATGATGGAATGTAATATGCTGTCCGGTGTGGTATCCTTGAACAGAAAAAGGACTTTAGAATGGACACGTATGTATATATATGGCTGATTCACATTGCTGTATACCTGAAAGTAACACAATCTTGTAAAAGTCACCTAAACTTCCATACAATTTATTAAAGAAACACACAAACAAGCAAAAAACCCTAAAGGACTCTTAATAAAGCACAGGCTTTAGTTATTAATAATATATTAATATTGATTCATTAGTTTCAATAAATGTGCCATATTAGTATGTTACAAATGATAGGGGAACTTAGTGTGAGGCATATAGGAACTTTCTATAGTATCTTCACAATTTTTCTGTAAATCTGAAACTATTCTAAAATTTTAAAAATTATATTAAAAAATACTTTTTTTTCATAAGAGTAGAACAACCAGCAGAATACTGGATCTCAGTGAAACTAATGTCTTCCTCTTTAAAACAAGGATGATCATTTAATTCTCATATGGTTATTCCAAGAGTTATAGATGAGGATTCACTCACATTTATT
The DNA here is from genome assembly GCA_004024745.2 of Catagonus wagneri. Classification (NCBI taxonomy): domain Eukaryota; kingdom Metazoa; phylum Chordata; class Mammalia; order Artiodactyla; family Tayassuidae; genus Catagonus; species Catagonus wagneri. The sequence goes on along the minus strand of PVHT020000283.1, from coordinate 2,334,139 downwards.
ACCCCTGCATTTTTCTCAAAGTGTGGCTGTACCAGTACCACTTGTGTGTGTGTGTGTGTGTGTGTGTGTATGTTTTAATTGACTTATAATTAATTTACAATGTTGTGTTAGTTTCACGTGTACTGCATAGGATTCACTTATACATACACATATACATTTTTTCAGATTCTTTTATATTTGAGATTATTAAAAAGATATTGAGTAGATTGTCCTGTGCTATACAGTAGGTCCCTATTGTTTACCTATTTTATATATAGTACTGTGTATATATTAATTCCAAACTCCTAATTTATCCCACCCCATTTGGTAACCACAGTTTCTTTTCTATGTCTGTGAGTATATTTCTGTTTTGTAAATAAGTTTATTTGTATCACTTTTTAGATTTCACCTGATATAATATTTGTCCTTCTCTGACTTATTTCACTTAGCATAATGCCCTCCAAGTCTATCCATGTTGCTGTCCATGGCAAAATTTCATTTTTTAAATGACTGAGTACTATATATATATATATGTGTGTGTATATGTATATAATATATATGTTGTACTATATATATATATGTGCTGAGTACTATATATATATACACACACACACTAAATCAGTGCTATATATATATATACATATGTATATATACGCACACACACACACACACACACACACACACACACACACACACACTAAATTAGAGTACTGGGCAGACCAAGGGGACTAAGAAATAGCTTTTTCAGCATGCTCTCTAAGGAATTCTTATGCACACAACTTTGAAGCCCACTGTACTTTGTTGTACACCATCTCTAAAAATGAATCCTGCTACCTCTGCATATATTGAGCCAGTCTTTGAGCTCAGAGTATGACACTGGGTTGGGTGAACTTGCCTTTGGATTCCAGCCCTAGAAGTTTCTAAATGGGAGAAGATACTCTACTTTGCTGTGCCTTAGTTTCCTCATCTTTAAAGCTGGAGAAGTAGAGGTAATTCAGAGAGTTTTAATAACATTATTTGAGAAAACACATGTAAATTATTTAGCATCATCCTTTTTTTTAATTTTAATTTTTATTTTTACATTATACCCAGCTGTACAGCGTGGTGACAACGTTACACGTACATATATGGATTCATCACAAGTGGTTAGACATAGTTCCCAGTGCTATACAGTAGGATCTCCTTGCTTTTCCATCCCAGAGGCAACAGTCTACAACTATCATCCTTGACATGCACTAAGCACTAAATAGATGGTAACTATCAAGACTATACCTGTATTATATTAGTCTGGATTAAAGAAGTTAATATGCACATAACCTAATTTACTCTTCATTGTCATAATATTCCCCACTCCCTAAAGCAGGCCTTCCTCCTCCTGCAGCAATGCCTTCCTTACATATTACTAGGAGTCCCAGGGGATATGTCATCACCACCCTGGCCTGTTGAGCACTGCCATGTCTCTGGCAGTCTGGCAGCCTGCTTGACTTCTCCTGTACCTTCCTATAGCTTCCATCCCCTACCAGGCATCTACCTCCTCTGGAGGTGGCCGTAGATGCTTTGTGCAAGGCCATCCAAGCTCTAGAAGCTTTCCAGTGGACAAGCATTCTGTGAAGTGACAGTATCTCTACTCTTCCTCTCTGTTAAACTGTCAAACTGCCTGAGTCCCTGGTTTCACCAAAACCTTTAAGACAATAATTCTTTTCACCAGCGCCTGTAACTTTTCTCTCCACATGACTCAGATTAAGCCAACTTGAGGACCAATGTCCCACATCCTATCTCCCTGTTGATTTAGCCTTTCTGTCTCCAGTTCACCAATGGAACTTTAAGTTGCTTTTAAATCTCCCCTGTGTAAATGAGCTATGGCAAAGGAATGCCTGCATTTTTGGATACACATACCGTGGTTAGACTCATTGAGGCTGAGGCATACATAAAGTACAAAAATATAGACTAAGAATGACAGCCAATATTTAGGAGACTCTGTGGTGTGAAGTGATATGGCAGGTATTGGGCAGGAAGTATTTATTTTCCACCTAGGTCTTTATCTAATAATGGGGTATTTTCCATTCTAATCAGCAATACACCAGCAAAAAGACTCTATTTCCCAGAGTCCTTTGCAGCTAAGAGTGTCATGTGACATGGTTCTAGAGAATGGTGTGAAATCAGGGGACTCACTGGAATTCCAGAAGAAGTTTACTCTCCTGACCTAAGAGTCACCTTATTCCTCCATGTTTCTTTCTACTTTCTGTCTGAACAGCAGCATTGAGGACTCAAGGTAGAATAGCCATTTTGCATTATTTCACTTGTCAAGGACAATGAGAGGAAATGAGAAGAAACATGAGTCCACGATGGCTTCCTTGAGCACTGATATCTTCTTGGGTCTGCTCCTTTTAAGACTTGTTAATGTGACAAATTAAAGCTCTATTTGGTTTTAAACCCTTCTAATGAGGTTTCTGTCACTTGCAGCCATGCTCAGTCCTAACTGTTGTGTTCCCATATTAAATTATTTTTACTCTCACAGTAGAACAGTGAGGGAAGACCTAATATTATTCCCATTTCCATGTAGAAAAAGTGAAATATCAGTATGTTAGCAAATTTTTGGATGGCTCCATGCTCATAAATTCAGACCCATGATTCAAATACTCGCTTTAAAACATAGGTTCTTGAATTCATTCTGTGATTCTTAGATAAACGGTAGTTATTATTATTATTATTATTTTGTTATTTTTATAATATTCATCTCTCCCCTCCCAATGGAAGGGAACTATTTCCTATGAGCCATTTATTATTTAGACATTTCTAGATTGAGTGTCTAAGTAAAAACTCAATTTTCTGTTAATCGTTTTCAAATGTCACAGTTTTCACTAACAAGTTGTAAGACAGCTTCATGCACTTTAATTTCCTCTGAAGAGAAATCCACTGCCACCTTTATAAAAGACTAACATTCAAACTACAGCTTTGGAATTCTAATGCTCTACCTTAACAATCAGGCTAAGCTCGGCAATTAATGTGTGTGTTGTAATTTCTCTACCATTGTCATGTAGGGGGATTTCACATAGTTTTGATATATCGTGTAAATTAGGCCAACAAACTGCTGTGCTATGTCTTCATTAAAATAGCAGATGGTAATAATGCAACCATGTAGCGTGGTCTTGCAGTCTTTTGAGTTTTGAACATTCAATAGCATCTCCTTCCTTGTGCTTAAGTTGGCATTTGTGAGCAGCATATAATCAATTAATCAATAACCCAATTTTCTGTTAAAGAGATGGTGCATCATTTAAAAAAAAATCAAGGACCATTGTATGATTTTATGAAAAGAGCCCTGTCAGCAAGGAAACTTGTTTGAAAAACACTGAAAGTCTTTATTCAGGGATGATGATTTTGCTTAACTAAGCCAAAAGTGAAACTGGATACAAATGTTCAGTTCCTGAAACATTTTATTATTTTGCTGCTGCTGCTAGAAAGGAAAGCAGCAGTTTGGAATTACTAGGGAGAGTGCATTGTTTTCACTCATGATTAGATATGGGTAAGTGGGTTTATCTATGAACTGCATAGTGAAAATAAACTAATCCTAAAGCTTAAAAGTTTAAAACTGATAGATTCTGCCCACTTTATTACAAATGTTGAAGCATATACACAGTTGCTCAATTTGTCGCATATAAGGTCACAGTACCCCAAAGTGATGCTGCCAGTACGATAGAGCTGACAGCCTAGCCCTCTCAAAATTTTGCGTATATTTATGCCCTTATCTTTATTTTAATTCCTGCCTAAAAAACATACATGGGTATTGTTAAAATTCCAATATGATGGAAATGTTTGAGTTAGAAAAAAGGAAACTTCCCCATAATTCCATCCCTCCAGGGTAAACCACTGTTAATTAGTCTTTTTTCTTTTTCTACCTGCCACAAAATTACTGTGAAACTTGGGAAAGTTGTATTTATTTTTGTATAACATTAAAATATTGAGCTCTTGGAGTTCCAGCTGTGGCTTAGTGAGTTAAGAACCTGAGTAGTATCCATGAGGATGCAGGTTCAATACCTGGCCTTCCTCAGTGGATTAAGGATCTGGCATTGCTGCAAACTGTGGTGTAGGTCAAAAATTTGGCCCGAATCTGGTGTTACTGTCGCTGTGGCGTAGGCCTCAAATGCAGTTCCTGTTCGACCCCTAGTCTAGGAACTTCCATATGCTGTGGGTACATTCCTAAAGAAAAAAAAGGGGATACTGAGCTCTGTTTTCTTTTTACCAAATAAGTCAAAGGATAAGTCCTAAAACAACAGTGAAAGCAAAACAAAACAAAACCATCAAATATTTGTTTTATCACTTAAAGAACAAAAGCTGTGATCAAGATGAAAATGGTCTCCCAAAGCAGTTCACTTTCCAAGAGACATGGCTCTTGGTCAGACAGGGCTGTCTTTTTGCACAGAGGAAAAGAGTTATCGCCAAGGCTTCAGATATGCCCAAGTACCCTCTAAAACCTTCCTTCTCAGCATATGGCCTGTGGACCAGCACCATCAGCATTGCATAGGAGCTTGTTAGAAATGCAGAGACTGGTGTTCCTGTTGTGACTCAGCAGGTTATGAACCTGCATAGTATCCATGAGGATGTAGGTTTTATCCCTGGCCCTGCTCAGGGGGTTAAAGATCTGTCATCGCCTTGAGCTGTGGGTGTAGGTTGCAGATGTGACTTGGATTTGGGTATGCTGTGGCTGTCGTGTAAGCTGGCAGCTGCTGCTCTGTTAGGACCCCTTACCCTAGGAAATTCCACTTGCTGCCAGTGTGGCCCTAAAACAAACAAACAAAAAAATAAAAAAAATGCAGAGACCCAGGTTGCAACCCAAATCTGCTGATTCAGAATCTACATTTTCACAAAATCCCCTGGTGGTGTGTATGCAAGTCATAGTTTGAAAAGTAATGTTCTAATTCTGGCATCCTCCCTACTTAAATCTCTACCATATTCCAAGAACTGAGGTTGCTCATGAATTAGCAATTTTGTTAGAGAATTAATCATTGCCACTGCAGCTCCTTCATGTGATTTCCAAATCTGCTCAAAGTACTGAATGTTGTGTTCATAAATCAATGTCAAGATCAGAAAAACTGTCCCAGGGCTGCCTTACATCCTTCCATTGCATTGACGTCATCGCACGTTTCTTACTTATACCTCTAAAGTCCCAATGCACTCACAGTGCCTTAAAGAATTTTGCTTCCTGTTCTCATAATTTTTTACTAATCATGTACAGCTTGGTGTTATTTTGTTAATGCCTGTAAAGACCTTCCCCAGTGAGATTGTTAGCTACATAAAGAAAAAGACCAAGAATATTTTTTTTCTTCATTCTGTTCCCTCAGTTAGTGCTTAATTATGATAATGATGATGTAATAGTGTGGAAAACACAAATGATTGATGGTCTTCCCTTGGAATGTAGGTGGAATTAATGTAGGTTGGATTTTTCTGCTGTGATAATTTTACAGGAAAACTGCATTAAACCTAAGATTCCGTCAGCTCTCAGCAGGCACGATAACAAAGACATTGCTAGTTTTCTCCTTATTTCTCATCATGGTCATGGTACTGTTATGTCTTCAATCTCTCCAATTTTTATAGAATAATTTTTTCAAATATCAGAGATTCATTCTCTTAAGACATAGGAAAGTCCTTTTGCACAGTACCTTAACTTTGTCTGGTTGGAAGTTAATATCTCAGGGACTAATCAAAATTAAACTGAAAACACCAAATATAAATATTATTTGAGGGTGATGAGGTGATGAGAAATAAATTGTGAGATATTGGAAATCTTGCTTCGTTACATTGAACTTTGGCATGTTCCCCTTATCCAAACCACTGTTCCTTTCTGGTTCACTCCAAACCACTGTTCCTTTCTGGTTCACTAAGTTATTGTCACCTCTTCAGCATTTAAATGGATTAGGTGAATACAAATGTTATCTGGGGCATTATAGATGCAGTAGCTTTGAATGATAGGTCATCCACAGCTCGAGAACTGGCGTTTTCACTTTGCACTTAGATCTCTACTTTTCAAGTGGTCTACTGTAGTGAAAGCCATGGGAAACATGAGGTTCACAAAATTGTTTCTCTGGTTTGTTGCAGAAATATTGGGGGGGGGGAAATGATATCTGACCTTCTGTCATACCACTGACTTGACCTGTAAAGAGGAATATCAAGGAGTAAAACTAGAAGGCACTGAATTTTCTTTTTAATAAATCAGAGCTGAACTTCCTATAAATAATGCATTGGGGAGTATTTTTCACGGACTTGTCCACCTTCTAAAAGTTTCAAGCCTTGAATTACTCTAAACTTGAGATGCGTGGTTTGGCTATTCTGTGACAGCATTGCTTTCTTTCCATGAACGATGTAATTCAACTTTTGACTGAATGAAGAAACATGCCCTTGGCTGAGTGTGGCATTTTGCTTGAGAAAGTCTTCTCCTAGCTGAAGCTAATCAGTTTCAGGATGGAAAGGTCAAGTGGAATCGCAGAAGCTGGAGCTGTTAGACCTAGCCTCTCGGTTACTTTCTTCAGGGTTGGTAGTCCTATTTATAGAAGCCTATAAAGGCTCAAGAATGGGCAGATGATGGTTACTAGTTGTGTTGGTCCCATTTATTCAGTCAGTTATGCTTCCCACTGATACACATTTGATGACTGTGTTTCCTACCAGGAGCTGTGAGGTTATTGACCTTGATATATGGTTAATTTCTTCTTGAATTTATGCCAAGATCTCACATATCATGTCTATCTATACCCTAATTTCAAGTGGTTAGCTGGCTGAAGCTAAGATTGGGGCAAGTGTAGGAATAGTCCCACTTACATTAATTATACTTTCATAAATTTCTAAGGGGGGCTGGGGAAAAGACATTTGAGCTTCATAGTGGTTTTTATATCTTAGCTTGTAGTTTTAATTTTTTATCTTAATATCTAAAATCTATGACTAAATTTCTGCTTGGGGTGTGCGTTGACCCCCTCAAACTAAGAACCTCAGAACTTAAAAGGAAAATGCAATATTACACTATAAAGTTACCAAATGTTGTAGAAGAAAGTCTGAATCTTTCCTGATGATCCTTGATGTGGCCAGGTGAGGAGTGGGGACAGAATTAAGCACAAATTTTCTTTCTTCTTTTAACTCCCTACATAAAAAGGAACATTTAGTTGCTTAGGTTCCTTTTTGGATTAATTTTGCTGGCTTATGTTCCAAGAAGAGACTCAGAGCTCATCGTAACATCTGCATTCAGACCAGGTTCAGCTCAGACTAATTAATGGAATTATGTAATCGATTGGTTCTGTTTCTATTTCTAGGACTCCTATATTTTGAAATGAGAACATAGAAGTGGCAATCAAGTTCATAAGGGCACCCTTCAAAGTCCCTCATTTCTCCTTTCTCTCAGATTGCACAGCTCATAAAGAATATGGCAAGCACATTTTCCTTCCTTGAAAGATTCTTGGCAGTTATTTTTTTGGATACAACACCTCCCTTGCCTATTGTTTCAAACCATGTCTTCTTTAACTCAAAAGACGCTCTCACCAGGGATACTGGCCAGACAAAACTGCAATTCCCAGGAATTTCTAAAGCAGGAAGTATGATAGCCCTGGAAGAAAAGCATGGAGAATTAAGTTCTCCTGGTGGGTTAAACAAATTATTTAAAAACATTGTTGGTATTCCACCGTTGGGTAGCAGTATGGCTGTTCAGATTTCTAAAAATGAAAACATTTCTTCACTGTTTGGTAAATACTTTTGGCCCAGGACCTTCCAAAGTGCCCTGAGGCCTCCTTCATTCTGATTGGCCAGTGCCTAGGCCAATCAGCTTCCAAAAGTCTTGTTTCTATGATACCAGTATTAGCTTTGCTCCAGTGACTTTGGAAGGCCAGATGTAGCCTCACCAGGTCGTGGGTCACCTTGGCACCCTCCAGTGTGCAGCTAGACTGCCCTACATGTCTCTCCCGCCCCATACTGGCCTTGCAATAACCCTAGGCTCCTTGAAATTGTGACCTCTGAGCAGGTTGGCATTCCCTGAATTTCTCTCCCAAGGCTGTTAATAGGAAGTTTAGCTCTGACAGCAGATGAGGCCATCGTGGAGGGCTGAGTCTCTGCTCTATTTGGGGGTAATTCTTTAATGCCATGGATACTTCAATTTCATTGCCTCTGTTTTGTGGAGACAGTGCTAACTACCCTTGTAACCTGAGGGGCCCTTCACAGAATAAATTACATGACACATAACGATTGGTTCTGTGAATTCTACAGTGATCTACAGTGATCTGCATCTCAGTATTTCTATCTCATTTACCGAAAACTTGTGTTCAATGAATAAAACTTTAAAAAACGATTAATGGAAATATATATACAAATTGCCTGCTATTGCATGACTCAAATAATTACTGTAGATATTTTGATATTATAAACTAGTAAATGAATAATCTCATATACACTTGTATAGCTTTAAAAAAATTACCTGTTTATTGTGAACATAGTTTCAAGATTTGTAAGGGCCGGGTGGGGGCTATAAGTCAACTAGTTTATCCTTCTGGGCAAGGAAAAAATTCCTTTCTGTAATGTTCTTCTCAAAGATCCTCCCACTTCCTCCTTGATATCTCCCATAACAGGGGCCCACAGCCTTATTATACATCTTCCTTCACCTTTGGATCATTAACTAGTCCAGAAAGTTCTGTTTCACTCTTGATCTAAATTCTTCCTTCCTATCTTTTACCCACTGATGCTGGTTTTTCCCTCCTGAGCATACACCAGGGGATGGAAGTGGCACAAAAAGGACAGTCTTAGAGGGTAGGAGCTGCCTGAGCTCAGGTGGAGACCGGTGACATTGCTGAGCATTAGTACTTGGTCATGAGATTGCAGGAGTCTCTGCTGTTGTCCTTTTAACTTATTTCCACTTTCTCTATTCTACAGAGACTCATGTTGAGCAACTTAAGCCTCAGCTGTCGAAGTGGAAAACCTTAGAGGTGTTGAATGTTTAGAGAAAATAAATTATATTCCCAATTCCTTGTTTTGTTTTGTTTGGCTGGACTCAGTACACTTGAAAAAAAAAAATCAAGAGACTGTGTTTGCAAATAACTTAAACTGGAAACAGACTTGTGGTTGCCAAGGGGGAGGGAGTGGGCTGAACTGGGAGTTTGGAGTTAATCATGCAAACTATTACATTTAGAATGGATAAGCAATGAGGTCCTACTGCACAGCAGAGGGAACTATATCCAGTCTCTTGGGATAGAACATAATGGAAGATAGTATGAGAACAAAAATATATGTGTGTGTATGTGTGTGTGTGTGTGTGTGTGTATGACATATAAGTCACTATGCTGTACAGCAGAAATTGACACAACACTATAAATCAACTATACTCTAATAAAAATAAAATTAAAAAGAAACAACAGGTTAGTTTACTACCATACAATATGTTTAAGCTTATCTCCTTATTACCTTCCTTGCTCTCTGGCCTTGAGAAGATGAATAAGAAAATCATATTCAGTGCATGGGTGTTTGGAAGGGAAGTGCAATGCAAATTTCCAGTGTAAGTAGAATTCTGCACAGGAGGGATGGTTCACATTATTGTATTACATTGACTAATTCACTGGTTTATTAAGTATTGAGGCAAGAGGGGGTATCATGGTGATTTAGACAAATTCCCTGGTTACTGTGTATTAAAAAGGTTGAACAAGTACTACATGATTACTTATGAAGTAAAATGTAATTAAAGTCATGCTAATACCTTTGAAAGGAAAATATTCTTTTCTGTATCTTAAAACATCTGGAAATATGGATTTGGGGAGGACTGAAGATCAGAGAGATTAAAGCCTCGAATAACGATGGGTCTCGATTGCCTGAGTGGGACTTAATGGTCTGAGGCATTAAGGGAGATCATGGCAGTGAAGGAAAGATAACTGAGAAAAAGTTGGGTGGGGAAGGGTAATGTAGCAGGTGATTCTAAATTGGATCGCAACCAAGTCATCCTTCTCCACTGTAGTCAGTTATTACTTGATGAGAAAGTGCTAATTTTTCAATGCTTATGGCACTCTTCTAGATCAGGAATCAGCAAGCTCATTCTGTAAAGGGTCAGAAAGGGAATATTTTAGCTTTGAAGGCCATGTAGTCTCTGTAGCAACTACTGCACTCTGCCATGGTAGCATAAGAACAACCACAGACAATTGGTAAGTGAACAAGTATGGCTTTGTTCTAATAAAACATTATTTACAAAATACTCCAGTTTTAGCCTGTGAGCCATCATAGCCAGCTCGTATTCTGGGCTTTAATCTCTTAATCACATGCTTATGTATGGAGCTTAAGATATTGTTTTATTAAATCGTTTCTCAGAATACGGCTTCTTACTAACTTATGCCGTGTTTACCTTTTCTATGTTATCACGCTCTTTGTAATGTGGCTTGTGTGGAGAAGAGGGCAGAGATTTTGGCCTGTGATTTATCTGCCATTTGACATTTACGATTTTTCACCTCTAAACTTTTCTTTAAAATATTAATATTAGGAGTTCCCATTGTGGCTTTGTGGGTTTTGAACCCAACTAGCATCCATGAGGATGTGGGTTTGATCCCTGGCCTCATTCAGTGGGTTAAGGATCCAGCATTGCGATGAACAACTCAGATCTGGCGTTACTGTGGCTGTGGCGCAGGCTGACAGCTGCAGCTCTGATTTGACTCCTAGCCTGGGAAATTCCATATGCTGCACCTACAGCCCTAAAAAGGAAAAAAAAAAAAAAAAAAAGGAGCATATAACCATTAATTGTAAAATAATGGGAAGTCCTCCTTGGAGGGGACCTGAGACCTGTCTCCCATCCCATCCCCTCTGGAGACCTGTCCCACATCCCTGTCACCATGTGGTCCTGTTATTGTCTCTTCTGAGCAGAGCCAGTCTTTTTTTTTTCCCAGGCTGGCCCAGCAAATCAAGTGCCAAAGTCGTGCTGCTCTTCCAGGCTAACATAAACCATCTCTAATGAACATTGAACGATGTGGAGAATCTGAAGAGGTCTTTTGAATCCAAACTAGTGAGAAGTTTGCACTGAGGGAAAGGACTGACATTAGCTGTACACAGAAAGGTCTGTGTGTGCGATGGTGAACTGTGGGAACTGTAGGTGTTCTCTCTGTGCTGAAGGCCTTCCCTACTGCAGGGAGCCGCGGGGGTATTGATCAGACAGACTTTGTTCTTACCTCCCTTTTCTTTGGAGGGTTTGTTCTGGTCCAGATGGTGGACATCTGTGAGCTTGCTAATAAGAGAACAGGTGGTGGTAGTTTCAGGAACTTTGCACTCCCCAGACCGTTTTTACTCAGAAAGACCCTGCTGTTTGAAACTGGCTTAAACCTGCACTGGACTAGAGGCTGACAAAAAGAATTTATGGCAGCTTATGAGGCTGTACACCCTGTGGCTAGACTTAAAATATATGTATATAAAATATTATATATATATAGTATTTACCTTGAAGGCTAGACTTAAAATATGTATGTGTATATACATATATACACATGGATATATTTACCTTGAAGGAGGAGTCATGAGATACAATCTATTTTATTTTGAAAATTATGTTTCGAGTGTCTTGAATTATTTATCCTTATTGTTTTGTTCTATGTGGACACACCTATAGGATCTATGTTTTATTGTATTTCCTTTAGAATTGGTTAGTCATAGTTTTGTGGGCTGGAGGCCATTGGGACATTTGGAAGGGGGAAAGAAGAAAAAGATTTAACCTCAAATACACCCGTTTATACTCTGAATGGTTGTTCTCTCCACCCTGAGAAATATTGATAGGTTTTAGTCTGTATATCACTAGTTCTATAGGAAATGCGTTTCTATAACATTTAAGGGCCTCAGGAGGTGAACACTGAGAAAGCACTCTATCATCAAGTCAGAATCTCTGAGAATTACAAGTGGCCACTGACCAGTGTTGGTGAGTGACTTCTTCCCACTCTTTTTGGATTTGATGACTGGGCTGCGAAAGAATATCCAGTCACTCTGTTGTACACTTGAAACTAATACAATGTTGTAAGTCAATTCAATTAAAAGAAAAAAAAAAAAAAGAACGAGACCACCTGAAAGGTGAAGAGGGTCCTTTTCAACTGTCTCCCCCTATTTGCTCTTTGGAAGATAGAGTAGAAATAAAGCTCTAGTCTTGGTTCAGAATTCTGGTGCCTCCCCAGACACACACACTGTGTTGCCCAGACATTATAACTCATAAGAAAAAAGATATTCTTGTGAGTTCTGCCAGCACTGAAAGGCATGAGAGGCAAATAAGTTAACATCTGGACGGTGCCCAGAAAAGTAAGCATCGCCATGCAGATACAAGCTAATCGTCGCCTTCCTTCTTGATACCTGACATGATGGGAAAGTTCTAATGTGTCAAGGGCCAGTTTTCAGTGTATTTCTACTTGTTGGACTGTCATCATTGCGATCAAGAATTGCAAGTATTTCTCTTAAGATTACAAAGGTAGTTCATGTGATTTCTTTCCATGAAAAATTGGGAGGGAAATTCCTTTCCCCCTCGAGGATGAATTTGGTGATACCATTGAGGAGTTTTCCTTCTTAGAAGAGCATGACAACACCAAAAGAAAGCATGTCAGATGCTTCCCAATTCTGTGTGTTTTCTACTTCTGTCCTTCTTTGGTTCTGTTTTGTTTGCTTTGCAAATGGCCTATTACGCCTCAACTTAGATTTCACTAAGGATGCTATAGTTGGAATTTGCTCTTAGAAACCTGATCTTCAGTAATCTGGAAGTAAATGAAGAGAGTTCAAAAAGAAGTTTACATGACCATTTGTGCTGAGTGTGTATATGTGAAAGAGTAGACAGAAAAGCGAGTCATCGAAGAGGAAGGCAGCTGTGTGTGTCATTTCCGTGATGTTACAACAGGGACACCACTTTTCAAGTGGAGGAAATCATCAGGTCATGGTCAGGAGACATTTTCTCTCAGCTTGTTGCATTTATTTTTTCTTTAATCGCTAGTCCTGACAAAAAAAATGTGATGAAAACAAGATCTGTGGTGAAATATTAGCATGTCATTTATAACCCAGTGGTGATGCTATTTTAAAGTCAATGTACGAAGCTGTACAGAATTGATCATTTTATGATTATATATCTCAGTGAAATCCAAATATAATCAGAGTAAACATAGTTTTTTTGTGATATATATGTACAGGACAAAAAAAGTATATATAATCTGAAGATGATCAGAAAAAATGATATCACAGGATTGCAGAGCTAGCATAGTTTGACCTCAATTCCCTCCTTTTACCTCAAGACACAGAGATGATTTTGACTAGCCACCATACAGGAACATTCAAAATGTGATCGGTAAGATTCAGATTAGAAATTGACTCGTAAGGCAATAGCGAAAGGACTAATAGTTAATGAAAATCACTGAAGAGTAAAGGAAATTCATTGCCTATTTTAAAAATTACTTTTTTAGGGTAAGGAAAAAAATAAGATGGCAGAGGGTCTCAAAGACACTGCTGCTTGAGTTCTTTGAGATTTTTACTCCCAAACTGAAGCAGCTTCATCTGATAGAGATAACGGGATACAAAGTATGTTCCAGAGTTTTGTGGAAGGAGGGGTTCAGGGGTCAGTGGTACATTTTAATGCAAATGTGAATTCCAGCACAAAGATAACTCTTTCTTAGAGAAATGGCCACTTTCTCCCTTGATGCTACCTCCTTACAGTACTGGAGAAGAATTTGGCAATGTCAAAAGGGCCATATTGTTTTTTATATGTTTGTTTTAATTTGCTTTTACATTTTTAAAGTTTGATTCAACTACAGTTGATTTACATGGTTGTGATAATTTCTGCTGTACAAAAAAGTGATTCAATTATACATATACACATATCTATTCTCTTTCAGATTCTTTTCCCACATAAATGATCACAGAATATTGGGTAGAGGTCTCTGTGCTATACAGCAGGTCCTTGTTTTCCAATCACTCCATATACCTCAGTATGCATATGCCAGTCCCAAACCCTCAGTCCATCCCCCTGCCTCCTGTAATCGGTCCCCTTCAGTAACCATAAGTTTCTCAAAGTCTGTGACATGACCATATTGTTGATGACTTATTTTTTATCTTACTAGACTATCATGCCTTGAAACAGGCATTTTAAATTATTTTTTTTTATGTCTCCAGCAATAGAACAAGGCTGAGGTGCTAAATAATATGTAATATTTGTTTATATGAATGAATGGATATATAGAATCAGCAAAATGCCCAAGTAAAATTAGTACTTCTGCCTCTAGATCAAAGGTTTTCAAAGTGCTATTTAAATTGTGTGACTTGGGAGTTCCCGTCATGGCTCAGTGGTTAATGAATCCGATTAGGAACCATGAGGTTCCGGGTTCAATTCCTGGCCTCGCCCAGTGGGTTAAGGATCGGGCATTGCCATGAGCTGTGGTATAGGTTGCAGACGCAGCTTGGATCTGGCATTTCTGTGGCTGTGGCATAGGCCAGTGGCTACAGCTCTGATTAGACCCCTAGCCTGGGAACCTCCATATGCTGTGAATGCGGCCCTAGAAAAGGCAAATAAAATAAAATAAATAAATTGTGTGGCTTTTATTAAATACTCCAGAGGTCATCTGTAATTTTTGTGAACTCTGTGTATAATTTTTGATACCTCCTAAAACATAATCTTCTCATTTCTTTAAGTGAGATGTTTAGTTAGTTTATGATTGCTTAGAGTTTTGAGGAAGAGAAATGCTCTTTACTTGCCAACAATTTTAATTTTATTTGATCTATTTCATTTTCTTCAACTCTTAAAATTGTTTATCAGGCTGAAGAAGATGACTTCCTAACTTAGATCCCGTTCCTTGACGCATTCCTCTCGGGGTGTGCACAGAAATGTATAGAGTTCATTATAGTGGAATCATGGGAAAGTGGGGTTTACCTGGAAAAAACTGTTTGAATGAAGCTAACAGATTTCTCTTTGCTTTGTACTAATTTCCCCATAGTGGTATATTGTGAACCTGTTGAACTTTAAGGGCCAGGGAATGAATGAATCTTCCTAAAGGTTTTACCCTGGGTGCCTCGCTCACCTCAGTATAGTCCTACTTTGGATGTGAGCCAGGCACGGTTTTGATGACAAAATAGACCAGGCCATAGAAGGAGGAGGTCCTTGCCTGGCAGGCCCTCCATTGGACTCTTTTTTTCTCTGATCATGCCCTCCTTCTAATCATCCACTCGTTTGGGAAATATTTCCCTTTTACTAAATTCTGCATTAAGAGATGGAAAACATAATATATCTCAGACAAATTCCCATGCCCTGAGCCAGTAAGTACAAGGTTAAGCAGTACTTTAGTTATATTCATTTATTTTGCCTTCAACTGCCAAAAGGGGTCACTATTTAGCGGACCACTGGACCAGTTTCTAATTCAGCTTTCTCACTAGCCCATAAAAGTAGCTCTCCAAAGTATTAGACTCTGTTTACCTCCAGTGCTAAAGAAACCCTCTGAGTATTGGTTGTACAGTTGGGTAGTGCCAGTTAAAACTGGGCGGATTTGTTGCCCCTGGGCAACACAAGTCTACTGTTGGAGAGTCTGTGCATTGGCTGGGTTACTAGGGCAATGCTTCAGTCTAACCCATTCCTCAAGGATTTCCCTATTCATTGAGGGGTGGGTGGATGTCCCTTTGACCTTTAGAGTTATAGCAACCATTTCATGCAGAGATTAGACCTACTTTACAGAGCTTTATTACATACTCTTGTGTATAGTTTATTGTATGATCATGAGCCTGAATATATGCTGGTGTATATATATACATACATGCAATGAAACTCTGACATTCATTAATATCAGTATATTGGTATGATTTAGTTATGAATAAATGTGCGTATAAATATGAATATGCTTATTTCATCCACTTCCTTCCCATCCCCACTCCCTATCCCCTGGTTTAGACGTCAAAGTGTTTTGACAACATAGAACCCAAAAGGCAGTGTGTCTGCTGCACGTGCACTGCATATAATTTGTATTACTCTGGACAGCTCTGGGATCACTCAGAGGATGGAATGACAAAAAGCTGAGATGATAAAAGAAGAAGCAACCATCGAAAACAATTTGTTGTTTGTGTGGGAAATGCAGTGCATTTTACTAAAAATCTGTACTTAACACCGTTATCTTGTTAGGAATGCAGGAACCTCTATTCCCAACTGGGTTTGATTGTGTTGACAACACACCCGTGGATTAGAATCAATGACCTGGCTCTCCAGCAGTGGAGCTTCACTTTTTGGAGAGAGAGAGAAAAAAAAAAAAAGAGGTACAGAATTTTAAAAATGTAAACTTAGCCAGAGGAAGCGTTTCATGGGAGAAGATGTATGAATTCAGTATCAGCTCCGAAGGTGGATGGAGGCAGTTTAGGGGCCAGGCTTTTTTTTTTTTCCCTCAAAAAAGTATACAAGTTATGCCTCCCCCCCCCATGCCCCCACGAGTAAAACCTTTAACAGAAGTTCAACTACTAGCATGAACGAGCGATTTTGTGAGAGTCTAAAGTAAATGTGAGAATGTGTGATGTGCCACTCAATGACCCTATGTTCTGTGCCGTTCTACTTTGGAGCAGGCTTTCACAAATAAACGGAGCCCACAAATCAGTCATTCTTTTTAGCTATGTGCTACCAACAGTAGTGTGGGCTGGAAAATAGCGAGATAACTGTATTGAATAGTATGTGGACTTCTTCAATGGAGCACTTTGGCTGAAGTTTTATAGTTGTGGGTTTCTTCTGTGATATGTATATCAGCAATTGGATTTCACTTCATGACTCCAAACTTCTCTTCCTCTCTTTTATTCTGTACTTGTTAGGGAAGCACACCATGTTGAATCTTATCTTCTGAATAATGCCCTTAACTAATTCCCTACTCCAGTCTTAGCTTTTGCAGGTCCTATGATGCTAACATCCTAGTCACTCTTTACCTCAAACTTTCTTCCCTCTCTCCCAGAATAGGTGATGGGTTTGCAAGGAGCCAATCACTTGGGATCAATGAGGCACGTTTGGTTGCATCATTTTTCCTAATTGAGATGATCCTCTAGAAACTTGCAGAGTTGACTGAATAGGGAGAGTGACTGCACATTTTCAAATGGGGTTTTGGTGTCTAGTAAGGATGTTTATTATTGGGATTGTCTTCCTTTTTCATGTTACAAGCTAAAAATTGTTGAACTGTTTGCTTTAAACCCCAAAAGTTCCACAAGGGTGGAGATTATGTTCAGTTCCTTTTCTATTCTTCCTAATGTCTAAGACTATTGAGAATAAACTGGGCAGTCATGACATGTTACTTGCATAAATATAAATGCTGTATATATTCACGTACCTTGATCAAGCATTATTACTGACAAGGGCAAGACACAAGAGAGGAATTCAGGAATCTGGAAAGGAACCCAACATTAGAATAGCTCAACTTGGTGCTTTGAAATCAAGAAAATTAATGATCCACCTGCAGCGTAAACAAAAGCAAGAAAACAGGCAATAATACCATACCAACTTTGAGTTAGCCTTAATAAGTTGACCTGGTTGAAGATCCTAAGACACTCCTGAGCTCAGGAGTCTTGACTCAGACCCTGAGCTTTGATGCGGTCTAGAAAGATGAATACAGAAAACATCTTATTACCTAAAATGCTTATTTCACACAGCCCGCGGGCATGTTTATATGCAAGAAATAAATTTGAAAGGCAGAAACAAATGTCATTTACTATTTTTTTTCCTTTCCATGTTGATTTATCAGGCACCTGGGAACACAGTCATTGTCTAAATGTTGTGGCCATCTCTGGATTTTAACATTTGAAAGTTGCTGAAGGAAACCTTGGGGCTTTTAACTCTACTTGATTCCTCTTTGGGACTGCCTTTGAATCGAAGTAGGTGTTAGGACCATTATTAAAATGAAATCCCTATTTTTAGCTCTGCATAGCCCTTAGCTCTCCATAGACTAAGAAGTACATGTTGGTGGCAGAAGGATTGTGATCCTCTTGCTACTAGATGAACCCAGCTATCAAAGCCAAGCAAGAGGAGAGCTAAAGCGCAAGCAGACTTGGAACTTAAGAAAAGTGAAACCACTGCATGTGTGTTAAAGATTTGTCCAATGTTAAAGGAATAAGCAAACCAAATCTATAATATAGAAAAATAATGAAATGTTCATCCTGCTTTAGCTCTTTTGAGACATTACTAATCATAGCATAATTAATCTTTATCATACATTATGAAATTTGAAATAACATCTCAGAACAAGATTGTAAGAATAAATCTTGGCTTCCTGTTAAGTGTTTAACACAAATTATAATTTCTCAGCCGACCAACTGTGGAAGACCCAAAATTTCATTTGGCATTCTCTTCCTGATTTGGAAGTTTGTGCACAGAAGTCTCATCTCTTAATTTTAAATGGAATGGTAGTGGTCAGAAGTCTAACCCAGGCTTTTAAAAAACAGTAATTCAGGACAGTGCAGAAAGATCCAGTGGCTAAAGCCAGCTTACCTGTGAGGCAATGGAGGCATTCTGTGGATTTATCTTAAATATTCCTGGGGACACTAAGCCAGATCCGAACCTCAACACAGAGAAAATTTATAAAGTCAGGGTGACTATTGGGGTGTAAGCCTGTGAGACCAATTGTGAAGACTATTAGTGCTATAGAATTTTAAAGTTTAGGTATCCTAGTCCTTTAGAAGTAAATAGTATGGAAACAGCACTTTATATTAGTGCATAACGTGTAGATACTGGAGCCCACTAGGCTTTAGCTTTGAGTTTGGGCAAGTCATTCTCCCTCTCGAGTGAGTTTCCTTTTCTTTGTCTCTAAGAAGAAGACTTGGATGAAATTTTAAATTGCCAGAAGGCACTATAATAAAATACCTCTGGAATGGAAGTCTCAATCTAATGTCTTATCCAAGATTTATCTTTTATTCAGAGGGAATATCCTGGTTCTCAATTGGTAGAACATTCTGTGCAGTGGTATGCCATACAAACCTCAGTTTAGAGATGCAGAAAACCAGAGTTCCCTGGTGGCTCAGTGTGTTGATGATCTTTCATTGTCACTGCTATGGCATGGGTTCAGTCCCTGGCCCAGGAATTTCCACAGGCCGCAGGGTGGCCCCAAAATAAATAAATAAATAACCATTATTAAAAATAAAATAAAAGTGAAGAAAACCACATTTTGGTGTTAAATATGGGATCATTGAAGCCATCATGAATCATCAAAAATGGTGAGCTGCCCAATAAGTAGACAGATTCTCTAGAATTCCAGTGGAGATAGGGAGAGGGCTTGACTCCTTTTTCTCCCAGGATATTCCTTGTACAGTCAAGAAGTGGAAGGATGGGTTTGAATTTCTCAAAGATAATAGTTGGTTCTGTGTGTATGTGTGTGTGTTCATGCATGTGTCCATGCTGCCGACCCTCTTAGCCTAGAGAAAACTCTGTGCACAAAACAAACTTAAACAGTTTCACTTCCCTGACCTTCCCGACAGTTGTGGATGACCTCTGTGTTTTTGTCTGTGTGATTGTTCCCCCCAAGGGAGTTCCCTTTCTCATCTTCTGCTCCATTCCTTTATTCATTTACTGACTTCCTCAGCAACCATTTAGCGTTTGTCTACTGTGGTTACCTATCTAGGAACTTTACATATAATATCGCAATTAATTACATACCTTGCCATTCCCTTCAGGAGTTAGCACACACCTCAGATAAATAGATACTCAGTATGTATTAGAGTAAATGTAGTAAGCAATGCTACATACAAAGATGAAAATGTATACAAGTTGAGAAGAGGAAGAGAGAAAGAATAGTATGGTCAACATAAAGTCGATGTAAAGCCATCAAATAGTGTCTGGAGGAGTTCCCCTCTGGCTCAGTAGGTTAAGGATCTGGCGTTGCCACTGCAGTGGCTTGGGTCACTGCTGTGGCATAAGTTCTACCCCAGGACCGGGAACTTCCACATAACCCTCGGTGCAGCCAAAAAAAAAAAAAAAAAAAGGGAAAGAAAAAAATGGTGCCTAGAGTATTTAGGTGGTTAAAACAGATCTTTGGACAGAAACCATATCTGGCCCTTCTAGCCCATTGCCTGTTCCCCTCTACAGGTGTTATCAACAGAAGATAATATCTATCTTCAGGCATGAAATACTTTGGGGAAAAGAGCTGGCTGTTATTGCAATGCTCTTTGAGTGAGCAATTTTACTTAAGGACATTTTATAAACAAGTGCTTAACTTCAGGGTTTTTTTTTTCTTCTCTAATTGGTCTAAATGTGAAATTAAATTAGCTGCTGATGAATAGTTCCTGTGCTGTTAAAATTATGATTTTTTTTTTCCAGAAGAGGGGAAAATGCTATCCTGAGCATTTTCCATTCAGTACTTTAATGGCTCACTTAGAGAAATGTCCAGTTTGTCTTTTCTCAGTGACAGGTAAAACCCACTTCAGCTTGTGATCAGTGGTATTTATTTCCGAAGCTTCCACAGGTTAACATGCCCTTAAGTAAATTTTCTTGTGAGTCTCCAGGAATGACCATTACTATTTTGCTCATTACTGGTAAGCTCTTGAAAAAACCACAGCAGCAATGGTGATTTAACAGCAACCATTTAGATATTGTTATCCTTTATCTTAAACCACTGGGACCTGTCTCAAGCATTTACCTTCCTTTAAATAATAGTAAACGTGGAATCTTTGCCCACCATTTTTTCATGCATTTTCTTCTGGGAACTGCAAAAACCAAACACCGCAAAATAGAACAAAATACCTAGCAACAGCATGGGCATTTCCTTTCTTTTTCCTAGTTACCTGGAATTCCACAAGACTTTAGTCTGAAAATTCTGGTGCATATAGATTTTCAGAGAGTCTACAGATTTTCATATAGACTCTTTCGAATCAAGGTTCACAAAGTACTGTAATAAATGTCAAAGGGGACTCCAAATGAATTTGGAAGGGTGGACATAAGCTATTCATGCTCATTTAGGAAGTGAATGTCTTCATGATTATCTCTATGGAAATAATCAACTAAATTTGGCTAAAAATTGAGAACACTGCAAAGCATAGACACCTAACTTATAGAAGACCATATGAAAAGAAAAAAATTGCCAGAATTTCACATGGAGAAGATTCAGGAAAGTGACTTAATGTCATGACTTAATGCAACTTTCAATTTTAGTTCAAAGGCCTTCGTTGACTACCTATTACATATCTCGTCACTGTGGTATAAGACAAATATATAAACTCTACATTTAAGGAAATTGTAATCTTGTTTTTGAGGCAAGATATATAACCATGAAACAGGTAGAGGATGGTTTATTATATATGTATATATATTATGTGTATATATATATATATATAATTGAAATGTAATTATAGTTTGGTCTTTCTTCTAAAGTTCTTTGAAGAGAATATTGAACTTTACTTTCTATCACTGGAGTTTGCCTACATACTCCTATAGCAAAGCTAAAATGTATATTACAAAGTAGTTTATCTGGAGTCACAAAAGTGAATAAAGTTGCTTAAAACATCTGTGGTCTCACTATTGTCATCAGATATTGCATAGAAAACCTCTCTTTGTTGTTGTGGGAATGCAATGTTTATTTTAAATGTTTCCTATTCAAAACTTTATTTTTCAATAATATTTTGTTTTAGTTTTTGTTTTTTTTCTTTTTGCCTTATCTAGGGCCGCACCCGCGGCATGTGGAGGTTCCCAGGCTAGGGGTCTAACAGGAACTGTAGCTGCCGGCCTTCGCCACAGCAACGCGGGATCCAAGCCGCGTCTGCAACTTACACCACAGCTCACGGCAATGCCGGATCCTTAACCCACTGAGCAAGGCCAGGATCGAACCTACAACTTCATGGTTCCTAGTTGGATTCGTTAGCCACTGAGCCATGACGGGAACTCCTATTTTTCAATAATATTTTGAATAAATGCCTGTTGCTTAGTGAGAAATCAAAGTGTTGTGGTATTGTGGGCTAAATGGAAGCTTTGGCCTCCAAAAGATCCAGTTTTAAATCTTGGTTCTACAGCTTATTATCTCAGTGGTCTTAGTAGGATTATTTACTCTGGAGATTTTCATTCATTAAAATAATTCACTGGTAGAAAACACTCATGACCAAGTATTTTTTTTTTCAATAACAATGAATTTTATTTCAATTATAGGTGTACAAAGATCATCACAAGTCAATACGATAGATTTTGTGTCCCAAACCCACAGTGCATCCCCCCACCCCCCAGATTGTCCCACTTGAAAAACCAAGGTTTTCCAAAATCTGTGAGTCATTATCTGTTCTTCAAAGAAGTTCACTGTGTCTCTTTAGCTTCCACATGTAAGCGGTAGCATTGGGTGTTGCTATCTAATTATCTGACCAGTTTCACTTTGCATGATAATTTCTAGGTTCATCCATGTTGCTATAAATGCTGTTATTTAGTTCCTTCTAATGGGTGAATAATACTCTGTTGTGTGTATGTACCATATCTTCCCTATCCACTCCTCTGTCGATGGGCATTTAGGTTGTTTCCATGACCTGGCTTCTTCCCTCTCTAGCTGCTTTAAATGTAAAGTTAGGTTGTTTATGTGAGCTTTTTCTTGTTTCCTGAGGTAGGCTTGATTTGCTATATACTTTCCTCTTAGAACTGATTTTGCTGCATCCCAGAAGTTTTGGAGTGTCGTATCTTTGTTATCATTTGCTTCTAGGTATTTTTTAATTTCCTCTTTGCTTTCTTCAGTGATCCACTGGTTGTTTAGTAGTGTGTTGTTTAGTCTCCACGTGTTTGTATTTTTTGCCATTTTTTTCTTGTTGTTTTCCAGTCACATACCATGGTAGTCAGAGAAGATGCTTGAAATGATTTCAATTTTCTTAAAGTTACTGAGGCTTGGTTTGTAGCCCAGGATGTGATCAATCTTAGAAAATGTTCCATGCACACTTGAGAAGAATGTGTGTTCTGTTGCTTTTGGATGGAATGCCCTATAGATATCTATTAAGTTTATGTCTTTCCTGGTGAGCCTTGTCATTTGTGGTGTTTTGTTTATGGTTGTGGGCTTTGCTTTTCTGACTAGAGAAGTTCTTTTAAGATTTGTTGTAAAGCTGGTTTAGTGTTGCAGAAATCTCTTAGCTTTTGCTTATCTGTAAAGGTTTTGATCTCTCCTTCAAATCTGAATGAGAGCCTTGCAGGGTAAAGCAATCTTGGTTGGAAGATTTTCCCTTTCATCACATTAAGTATATCATGACAGTCCCTTCTGGCCTGCAGAATTTCAGCTGAAAAATCTGCTGACAACCTTATTGGGGTTCCCTTGTATGTCATTTGTTTCTTTTCCCTAGCTGCTTTCAGTATTTTCTCTTTGTCTTTAATTTTGGTCATTTTGATTAATATGTGTCTGGGGGTGTTCCTCCTTGGGTTTATTTTATATGTCACTCGTTGCACTTCCTGGATTTGAGTGAGTGGTTCCTTTCCCATATTAGGGAAGTTTTCTGCTATTATCTCTTCAAATATTTTTTCTGTCCCCTTCTCTCTCTCTTCTCCCTCTGGCACCCCTATAATACGGATGTTGGTGCGTTTAACATTATCCCAGAGTTCTCTGAGAATCTGCTCATTTCCTTTCAATCTTTTATCTCTTTTCTCTTCTGCATTAGTGATTTCCACTAATCTGTCCTCCACCTTGCTGATTCATTCTTCTACCTCCTGTATTCTACTGTTGGCTGCTTCCAAAGAATTTTTTATTTCAGTTATTGTATTTTGCATCTCTTGTTTAATTTTTACAGCTTGTATTTCTTTGCTCAGTGCTTCCTGTAAATTATCAATCTTTGCCTCCAGTTTATTTCCAATGCCTTGCATCATCTTCAGCATCAACAGTCTAAAGTCTCTTTCTGGGAGGCTGATAATCTCCTCATCACTGAGCTGTTTTTCTGGGCTTTTCTCTTTCTCCCTTATCTGAGTTGTAGTTTTCTGTCTTTTCATTTTTATCTTTTGGTGAGGTGACCTTTTTGCCAACAATAGAGTTGTAGCCTCTTAGTTCATGTGTTTGCCTCCCCTGTGGCTAAAGTTGGTATGGAGGGGGCTTGCTGCATGCTTCCCGATGGGAGGGACTGATGCCTGCCCACTGGTAGGTGGGGTTGATTCTTATCCCTCTGGCGGGTGGGGCTTTGTCTCTGGATGAGATTAGAGGCTGGCTGTGTGCCTGAGGGGTCTTTAGGCAGCCTGTTTCCTGATGGGTGGGGCTGAGATCCCACCTGGTTTATTGTTTGGCCTGGGGCTTCTCAGTGCTGATGGAGGGGACCAGATTTTCCCAGAAATGGCCACCTCCAGAGAAATGCAGGCTGATGAATGTTCCCGAGAGCTTCACCTCCAATGCCCTTCCCCCACCACAAGCCACAGTCACCCCTGTTTTCCCAGGAGATCCTCCAAGTGTTGCACTCATGTTCCACCCGGATTCCTATGGAGACTGCTTTGCCCTGGGACCCAGTGCACGTGAAAGTCTGTGTGTGCCTTTCAAGAATGGGGTCTCTGTTTCCCCCAGTCCTGTGGAGCTCCTGCACACAAGCCCCCCTGGCCTTCAATGCCAGATGCTCCAGGGGCTCTTTCTCCCTGTGCCTCATCCCTAGGTGTGGGGTTTTGACGTGGAGCTCAGCACTCTCAGTCCTGTAGCTGAGTCTCTCTGATGCAGTTACTTTCCAGTCTGTGGGGCTTCCCACCCGGGAGGTATGGGGTTGCTTCTATCGTGTAATTACCCCTCCTACCTCTTGATGTGGTCTCCTCTTTGTCTTCTGGAGTAGAATATCTTTTCTGGAAGTTTACAATCCATTTGGTTGAAGGCTGCTCGGCATTTGGTTGTAGTTTTGTTGTTTTTTGGGAGAGAAGTTGAGCTCCAGTCCTTCTATTCTGCCATCTTAATCCAATCTCAAAAAATGACCAAATATTTAATATGGTTCAACACTCTCCTCTCTGCTGTCATGCTCGTTCCATTTTCAGCTGTAATTACTATCAGCAATAATGGTCCTTTCATTCACTTTCCCAGTTGTAGAACACACAATATTTGTGTATCATTTAGTGGCAAAGGTCTTTCCAATAATTTTTTAATTATTTATTTTATTTATTTTGCTCTTTAGAGCTGCACCTGTGGCATATGGAAGTTCCCAGGCTAGGGGTCGAATCAGAACTGTAGCTGCCAGCCTACACCACAACCACAGAAGCGCAGGATCTGAGCCGCATCTGTGACTTACACACAGCTCACTGCAATGCTAGATCCCTGACCCAATGACCCAGGGATCAAACCGGCATCGTCATGGGTACTAGTCAGGTTTGTAACCCACTGAGGCACAATGGGAATCTCCTTTCCAGCAATTGCATTACCTTTCGTCCACCACTCATTGTGTAGGCAATGAGCCATGAAATAGAAGTTAAAAGAGTTAATTTCTATCTCTACCTCAGTTACTAGATCCCTGGGTAATCTTGGGACAGATATTCTTATCCCTGGGACCTGTTTCTTTAAATATAAAGCGGGAGTGTTAGACTTGGGAGTTGCTGTGCATTCTTGTGAAGCACAAGGACTTGAGATTCCTTTTAGCTGTGAGATCTTCCATAGCTTGAAGCACTGCATGTGTGTTTGTATGTGTGTAGGAAGGAGTTGGGGGTGGCGAAGACTTGGGTGCTGCTGAGAATTTGGGGAGGAAATGTAGTATGGTGTGGAGCAAGATTTTGGAAAACAAGTCAGACATAGTTCTGAGTCACAACCTGGGGTGAATGATTTAACCGCTCTGAGCTTTAGTTTTCCTTTCCATGAAATATGCGTAATAGCAGCATCTCTGTCCTTGATCTGGGGGTTACATGTCCCCATGAAATCCCTGCAAAGTGTTCGGTACTATGTTTGGCAAGGAGCACATGCTTAGACTCTTACTGCTTCTGTTCTGAGAAAAAGGAAATTGGGGATAGTGTGGAGAAGGGTGTCCATTCCAAAGTTTTGAAGAGCACAGCAAAATGAGCTCTCATCTCCTTTTAGGCTTCCTGGCTAACCTTGACAAAGGGGAGTGGAAATGGATATAAAAGTCTGAAGCAGCTTAGAAATCTGTCCTTTTGTCTTGGAGTTTCCCCTACAGGAGCTGAAACTCTGTCTGGTATCCTTGACCTTGAGACCTTAAAGTCTTCGAATTTTGTGATTATGTCACAGTCTTTATGAATACTTTCTACTCTTTGAGATAAAGGAGGTGTTGTTTGAAACCATCTAGTAAATTAGTAGGAGAATATAAAATTAAATTTGGTGATTCATTATTACATCATCCTACCAGCTGAAGCAAGTGGCCTCTTTAAATTATATCTTAAGGTAACCAAGCAATTAGCAAAGAAAAAACTGCTTAATTGTAAGAACCCACTAAAAACACAATTTCCTCTCTTCCACATTTTACAGTTTCTCTTCATCAGCAGTCATACTAAATGGACACTTGGAGTCAGTGGAAGAAAGTTGGCTTTTCAGTTGTAACCATAGGTTTTATATCTGCCTCTTTGTGTATCTTAGACAAATTTAGAAACTCCGTAGACTCTCCTTGGGTCTCAGTTTCCTCCCTGGTGAAATGAGGATATTGACATCGTAAAACAGACACAACTGATAGGATCTGTTCCATATCTCAAACTGTGTGAGTCTATGACATACATGGCTCCTCATGTCCACTGTGTGAAATGTTTCTATCTGTTTTTCTCCCCCAGCTGTTGTATCATAGGGAGTCTATTGCAGAGGATAAATGGAAGGTTTTCCTTGAGTCTCTTTCAGCTTGTGTGAAATAATGTCAGTGCTTGTTAGACATACAGGAGCTGTTCCAAAGCTATATACCTGCCGTTAGGGAATATATTCAGATCAATTAAAGAAATTCGCAAAGAACAACTTGGTACTGTAACCTTTTCTAGCAGCTTGAATACAAGGTATTAATTAGACAAGGAGGAAGGGGGGCACTAATTATTCTTAAGTGGAATAATTAGTGTTGCTGAATTCATAAGGTAAAGGGCTTCATTAAGAAAAAAATCAAATCATGTTTGAACTGCAGTGATATCACTGTGAAATTATAAACTACTTCTTGAAGACCGTCCTTTGATCCTAGAGTAAATGAGAAATTTCCGTTTTAGACAATTAGGATTTTCTTAAGGGGCAAGTAGTTAGATGAAGTTGCTGTAGCATTGTAGAAAGGATGACTTTTCAGGATCTCAGGGTAGAATCTTGTTATGCTGAAATGAGACCTTATCAAGCAATGCACTCTTTCTGAAAGTATAGTCTTTGGGCAGCCACGTTAGGTATATTTCACTGGGCACAGGGAGTAAATCTGTACATCGAAGTGGTTCAAATTTCAGAACACAAGCATAAGCAACATTGCAGAACCTGACTGGGGAGCTGGGTCTATGCCTGCTTGTATGAGTTTATGTACTCAGTATAGTCCTACTCCAGTCCTGCCTTTGATAGGGCCAACTTCACGGTATTTGTCCCACCGCTGAGGAAGGTTCAAACCTGGATTGAGGTTCCAATGTCCCAAAAGATGTCGGGTCAGAGTTAGCAGATCCTCAGTTCCCTTTGCTCTGGTTTCTAGATCAGCTGTACCTTGGCTGCTGTTTCCTGTCTCCCTTCCCTTTTCTGCCCTAGCCAGCTAATTCTGTGGACCACCTACTTACCATTAATCTTCCTTTCATGTAAGGGGATGTTTCCAACCAAATGTTAAACATTGCCAGGATCATCCCTTAGAACTTTACAATGAAAATCTGGGGTTAGAGTTGAGAAACAAAATGAGATAATATTTTAAAGTCTGGGAATAATGAAACTGTCTCCCCAGTCCATGCTTTGGGGTCATTAGGAGAGACAAACTATGCTGTCTTTTAGGCCCTTTTGTAACCACATGCCTTGGATGAAGATCTAAGATTGACTCACAAAGAGCATAACCAACAAAACCCCATGCTGCACACATACACACTCACACACACACACGCACACACTTT
Source organism: Catagonus wagneri (assembly GCA_004024745.2). Classification (NCBI taxonomy): domain Eukaryota; kingdom Metazoa; phylum Chordata; class Mammalia; order Artiodactyla; family Tayassuidae; genus Catagonus; species Catagonus wagneri. The sequence goes on along the minus strand of PVHT020000283.1, from coordinate 2,306,271 downwards.
GATCTAGCATGCATTCAGTGGTACTTTTATGCTAGGTATATTTTCAGACGTATTCACATTCAGAGATATAAAAATAAGTAGACAAAAATAAAATACAATAAAATAAATAAAATGAGTAGAAAATATTTTTTGCTTTTTTGCTCTCTTAGGCCACACAGTCAGTAGGTAAAACAAATAGACAAAATGATTTATGCGCTATAATGAAATTAATTATAGAATACTGAGGAACTCGGGACAGTGGTTTTCAAACTTCTTTTGACTGTGATCCACCTGTAACTGTAGCCCCAGTGAAAAGAGTACTTACTCTCACTAGAGGCAATGACTGATATTTTCTGTTCTATTTCTATTTTTATTTAAAATGCACGAGTTGAACCAATATGTGATTCAGTGACCCTCCAAAGGAGTTCCCACTGTGGCACAATGGGTTAAGATTCTGACTACAGTGGCTTGAGTCACCGCTACAGCACAGGTGCTACCCATGGCCTGGTGCACTGAGTTAAAGGATCCAGTGTTGCTGCATCTGTGGTATAGGTTGCAACTGCAGCTCAGATTCAGTCCCTGGCCCAGGAACTTCTATATGCTGTGGGTGCAGTCATAAAAAAAAAAAAGAAACGTAAAAAGAATGACCTGAAGAAGAGGATGCTCGTCCTTCCTGGGAAGAGGACAGAGAGGATTTAGCGATGTAAATTTCTTCTTTCCTCTTAAAGTAATAAATCTAATAATGTAAAGGATTCATATATGTTGTAGAAAATAGAAAAAAAAATGATTGTTTTTGAAGGGATGAGGCTGAAGTGATAGATATGGGTCAAAATATCAAAAGCATTAATTACCAACCTATACATTTTGAACTTAATCTTATAAGTGACAAAGAACTTTTAAAAAACCTTAAGCAGGAAAGTTTTATATACTTGATTATATAGCACTTATTTTTATACATTAAGGATATTGTTTTTGCCATATTGATGTCAAAGAGATTCCCTGGCTAGCCTTTTATTTTTATTTATGCTACTTTTATATCCTGGAGTTTTACATTTTTATTAGGCAAAAATCTATTTCTTTATGATTTCTTTCACTAATTTTGTACTTAAGAAATACAGCTTCATTCTAAGTTTTTTTCCCTTCTAAAATCTGCTTCCATGTTTTTCCTAGTTTTTCTGTGTTTCATATGGTTATTGTAACTTTTCACGTTTTTCTCTTCAATCTGAAGTTCATAATGCTATATAATATAACCAAATTTCAAACTTCATCACCCAGGCTTCGCTAATCTCACTCCATCGTCATTCAGCCAGTCTCCAGGGTTCTATACATTTACTGTAGAATTTTTCCTCCTAGTGATTTTTTCTCTTAGTTTTTCAGCCTAGAATGTTACCAACTTATCCTTCCAGGTGAGTCTAGGTAAACCTCATCGATCTGTCACATAGCACTTCTGATAATTACTTTTCAGATCAATTAAAATTCCCCCGTCACTTTTTTTCTTACTTAGAATTTTTGTTTATATTACTATTATTAAGAATAATACTCCCAGTTATTATTTTTCTATTCATTTCTCTTTTTCTGTTCATTTCCTTTTTTTCTTTTTTTACATCCGCACCTGAAGCATACGGAGATTCCTGGGCTGGGGATCGAATTGGAGCTGCAGCTGTGGCCTGTGCCACAGCCACAGCAACCCTGGATCCGACTGTATTTGTAACCTACACCTGCAGCTTACAGCAATGCCGGATCCTTAACCTAACAATCCAGGATGAGGAGTGAAGCTGCATCCTCACAGAGACAACATTGGATTCTTAATGTGCTAAGTTACAGCAGGAACTTGTAAGTGTAAATTTCTTGTGATTAGAAACTGCATAGTGTACTTGCTCTTAAAACTCTCAATTTCAGCCTGACACTGAGCCCACCAGGGATCACAGGGCCTACAAGACTGGTGTTGAATTATTGATGGCTCATGACCCCCATACTCATCAGAAGCCTCTAGGCTGCACTAAGGGGTTACAGTTGACACTGAACCTCCCTTTGTAGGTGAGATTGGAATTCTGGCATGTCTTTGCTGATGCTCTCTGTAAACCATTTTTCCTTTATCCCAGCCATAATTTACATTTGTAGGAATATCTGTAAGCATATTCACTGGTGAGTGGATGTCAGATGTGAAAGGCATGGTCTCGTGAGTTGTTATATTTCTGTGGAGACCATTCTTTGCAGTGTTGAGATCATCGCTGGGTTCTGCTAGGATAGTTAAAAATAGCAAAAACCTATAACCTAAATGAAGGTCACAAAGTCTCTTGCTAAGGTCCCTGAAGATAGAAGGGAGTAAGGGCTTGTGGGGCAAGGAGAGGGAGAATTGAGTGTTCAGGAAGTACAACATAGCAATGTTTTTAGAGTTACCTGGTCTTCTTTCATGCCTATCTTTTGCATGCTTGATTCAGAAATAGACTACATTTTATTTGGAAAATTAGTAAACTGCAAGGCAATTTTAAAACAAAACAGAAAATATGTATTCAGATCATCTACTCTGACCTCAGAATTGCTTTAGTGCATTCTTATTTGACTGAGACTTTTTGGATTTTCCAAAGAAAAGAGTCCACTTTTCTTGTAATGCGTTCAACTAATAATAGTAATGAAAAGATAGACTTATGCCAATATTTACAATAACAGGAAGAGCTCACTTAATTAATGGGTTCTCCAAATAACAAGTGTGTGGTTCAGCTCTCAACGCAATGATTAAACACAACTGAAGCTTGGAGTTCTTAAGAACCAGAGAATTTTTGCCGAAGCTCTGATGTCTTTTAGGATGATAAATAGTGTGTCAAATAAAGGAAAATTAAATCTAAATGATTCAGAACCACTGCCTGAATTTCTCTGAAAACGCAAATGCAGAAGTTAAAGGAGAATGCACTTGGCTGGGTATTCTGTGATCTTGTCCCTGGGGTGGGGGTGGAGGTGTTACATGAAACAGCAAGTCTTCCCTTTGAAATAATGCACATTTTGATCATCTAGTTCATTCTCAACTTCTGACAAAGCCTCCACCCAGGAAAACATATACATGGCTTAAAAGTAACCAGAGGATGAAGTGACTCTAATGCTTTATCAGTCGTAATACCATAACTGCTTTTCTGGCACGTAAATTCACTGAACTTAGAAACTTGAGTCTCAAGTCAAATCTGACTGCTCACCAAACACATTAACGTCATTTCTTCTGAGGAATTCTAGTATCCTTAAGACTTTTTATATTTAAATATTGTTCTTTGGTGCTTCAGTTAGTTGCTAATCAGTTTTCCTCTTTTAAAAGGAAATAGCATTCATGTATTTTCCTGCCATAAAAGCCATTTAATTTGTAGAAAGGACATTTATTTGATCCTTTGTCTCAGAGATCATTCTAAGCATGGTATATAGCTATAGATGTGTATGTATATTGGTGTGTGTGTATGTATTTATATGTATACATGTATATATACACTATATATATATATATACATATACATACATACATAAATATATACATGTAAATACATACATCTATGTTCTTGTTTAAGCCTTACCACAGATCTTGAAGTTGTTTCTAGTGCCTGGCATATGGTCAGAACTCAGTATTACCTAACATTAATAACAGCATTATCCCATTTCACAAATGAGAAAACAGAGGCCACATCCCAGATTGTAGGACAGCATACAAACCCAAGTCTGCCTGAACAATTATTTTGGACTACTTCCCATGTGACAGATTATTGAACAACAGTGACGGTTATTAGAGTGTTTCCCATGTTCAAAAGACTTCTGTGTATTCCAATTCTGAGATCTTAGCAGAGACACTTTCATTTCTGCCCTCAAAAATGGTTTTAAATTTAGTCATTGTGATGGAAAGTCATTAGGGGATTTTGGTAATCCTCCTATTAGTTTTTCCATCAGTAAATTATGTTTTTTCTTGAGTAATGTTTCCCTAGTCATTTATTTTCATTCCTCTTCTGTTGGTCCAACAGGCCTTTTGTGAGCATAATGAGTTTTGAAAGAAATGGAGTGATATATTAATTAACCAAGCTAATTAGCTTAAAAAGCCTTCATTTTTCCATCCCCGGAGTGTATACATTATTTCTGGAAATATGTGTTGGGAGATCTTGGTTGAGATGGTTTAGGAAGAAAGAAAGGCAGCCAAGCAGTACTTAGCAGGACAGGCAACTCTTGGTTTTTAAAATAGTGGAAGGAAATTGTTGGGAACTATATCCTTAGTTTCTAGTTGTGTACAATTTCCGGCTCATCAAAAATGCACACGTAGCTTGTGCATGTGGCTCAGGGTGTACCACGTACCACATAGCAAAGCCATCTTCCACTGTAAGTGCATCATCCCCATTTAAGTGAACTTTCCAGGCTAGTACCTACCACGTGTGTCATTTTGAGAGTGGCTCTGGTTTATGGAGTCATCCTTGCAGCTAATTAAAAAGCCCAGTTTAACTTTTTGAACAGGATGAAGCAGGAAGTTAAGAGTAACTAGGGTCAGATATAGATTATTCTGTTTCATCCGTAGCAAATTATATCAAATTCAGATGAAACTGGCTAGCCCATATATTTTAATAGCCCCTTCAATTGAAATAGACATAAGAAAGGAAGACGCCTATGCTGTAAGAGCTACTGATGATGTTCTTTGCTCTCTGTTTAGCATCCTAAGCAATGATTTATTATTTTTTTCAACAGACATGATCCTGTCCACCAGCAGCCTGCATTCCTAGGAATAAGACTTGACATTGTGCAAATGCTTATGTGGTTAGAAATATCAGGACCCAGGATGAATGAATATTGTAGGAGGGAGGCAGGAACGTTTGTGAATTCCAGAAGATCATGGAGGGATTCTGAATGATCACATTTCCCAGGCTCTTCTCCATACAATGGTGGTACCTTAACAGTTTTCACATATGTCAAAGACACTGAAGTGCCCTTCTGCAAAGCCTTGCTGTGTGTGTGCGGACCCACCATCATCAGCAGTGGGAACACCAAGGGTCAGAAGTTACTTTAAGATCTTTCCAATGCAGGGAAGGTAGAGCCATTTTGTTCTGGTCTCATTCTTGAAGGCCATTATGTACCCACCTCTCTTAAACATTCTGTAGCAGTAGACAAGATCTTAGCAGGTTCAATCCAAAGGGACTCTTTTTCTCTTTATATTTTGCTTTGCCTATGAAAGTAGCATGTGTTTGAGAAAAATTTAACCAGACTCTAGGTTTAAAAAGTACAAAGTGAATGCCTGCATTTATTCCCCAACATTGATCATGGTCCACAGCCCAGAGCTGATCTTTTGCAACCTCGCTGGGTATTCTTGGGTGGGTGGAGGGTATGTTTGTATGTGGCTCTGCATGATGTGTACACCCTAAGGAAGAACACTACAATTGGAGTTTATATGGGAGGTCCTCCCTGGCATTGTGTAGAGTTCAGCTTGACCTGCACCTCCTGGCATTGTTAGGTATAGAAATCTATGTTGATGTTCAAGTCTGTGGATGAAGGGGACTTTGGAGGACCCTCTCTTCAGTGTGCCACCGACTTGTTCCATGACTCTGGATGGGTACTTGACTTCCTTACTCTTTTAGATAATTTGGACACCAGAAAGGGGGATTTTCAAAGTCTTTTCCAGTTCTAAAATTCTGTAAATGTGCTGTACATCTTCCTGGCAATTGGTTGCTTTGCAGCTGCCATTCACGCACCAGGGGGTTGGCACAAATTTTGCCAGATTCAGAGAGCTGACAGGAGAACTGATTTTTAACTTATTGTTTCCTGGTTGCAAATCAAACTCCGACCACAGAAACATTTTCTTTTACAAGCACCACCCCCGCCCCCCCTCCTTCTCACTGAAATCCATATTGTGCGTTGCATGGCCTAAACCCGGTACCTTTAGACTGTATGAAAACTGCCCCTTTGGTAGGAGTATTTCAGCAAAGCTTGCGTTTCAGCTGTCAACGTTCTATCATCATCCTGTAGTTGAAGTGGAGAAAGAAAAGAAGATGTGTCCCTCAAGGACCTCACGGGTAGCTTTCCTCAGACTTTCTGAGTACACATAAAAATATGTAGAGGATAAGTGATTTTAGGAGGAACGAGTTTGCCAAACATTTTTAACTTTGTGTCCCTCAATATGCCATCCACAGGGAAGAATAAATGGTAGTATGGGATATTAACCCAAGTGCCCTTCCACCATCTTTGGGCAAGAGTTTCCACACAATGAAACATCAGCAAGGCTAATTATTATTTATAGCTGGAGGTCATTTTGGAGCAAGGGCGGCCATATCTCACAAACTGTGTTATTTCCTGGGTTTTAATTGTACACTCTCTGCTCTAAGTGTGTGGAGGAGACTTCAGGCCCCACCCTGATACCTGTGTCCTTAAAGAACTGCTCCATCTCTGGTCCCATTCACACAGGGCAACACCTAGACAGTCCCTCCGTGTTTCCATTTAATCATGTGGATGAATCCCTATATGCAATGGTTCATAACTAGAAGGCAGTTTTGCCCCCCAGGGTGGGTATTTGAGCACATCTAGAAGTATTTTTTTGTTACAGCAGGAAAGGGTTGCCAGACAAAATACAGGATGCCCAATTAAATTTTAATTTAAAAAAATGAACAATGTTTAATATAAATGTATCACAAATATTGCATGGGGAATCATTTATTGTTTACCTGAAATTTAGATTTAACTGAATACTGTGTAGTTTTTATTTGCTAAATTTGGCAACCCTATGCCACTGAGATCTAGTGGCTAAAGGCTAGGGGTGTTACTACATCCTACATAGGTGGGAGTTTCAGCATCAGAGCAAAGGACGACAAAGACTTATTTGGCCCAACATGTCAACAAGGATGAGGTTGAGAAAACAAGTGACATGTAAAGGGAAAGGCTGATGCTATGGTAGTTTAATTGGCAACCAAGAAAGAAAATGACCTGGCAGAATCTAAATAATAAGTCAAAAATCAATTCTCTTGTTGGATCTCAGAAAATATCGAGGACTGTGTGCACCTTCCTACCACCACTGGATCTATTTCACAAGGACAGGGGCCCCCTTTCCTTTATGGAAGTCTAATATATAGTATATCTCTAACTAGCGATGATTGCGAATTGATGCGATAAATAACAACATAAATTTTCTTGTAATTATTAAGTGCTAAACTCTGTGCCAACCACTTCACACACATCACTTCCAATCCAAACAAGGACATCGTTGTCCCAATTTTTTCACATGGAGAGACTGAGACTCGAGTGACAACGTGCCCTAAGTCCACAGCCCTAGCAAATGGCAGAGGTGGGACATGGTTCCAGGAGACTTCTGTGATTTCTGTCATTTCCTCACCAGAAACAAAAGACCCAGGCAGCACAGTACTTTTAACAGGGAAAACACTCTTCTCACTGTGAGGCTCCTGAGTCAGATTTTCAAGTCCTTGACTTTGCAGCAGACTTTTATTTCATGAGTTTATTTCTGTTCTTTCCCAGTTTCTCTGTAGTCGAACAGTGACTGCAGATCAATCTGAAGGTAGGTGGATCTATTTCCAAAACTCTACCTGCTGGGAGACACCCCCTAACTTCTCATGCTGCTTCTGTCATTCTTCTGGTGGGTAAGGGAGGCACAGCTGTGACAGTACCGGGCTCCTGGGGAGCCTGGCAGAAGCTGGCCCTGCCCGTAGGCATTCCAATTTAGTAGCAGTCGCTAGGATTTCTTCCCCTAAGGTTTTTTAAATTGAAGAACTTTGCAAATAGTTTATTTTATATTTCTGGAAAAGACTTCCCATGAATCATTTGGTTTTGCAGATGAGTGGAAGGGTTTCTGTCCTTCTTGCCATTGCATCTTCAGGATCCATAGAGTCCTAGGTTGGCATCTGCTCATCAGCATATGGAGCAGGAATCTGGGGAACTGCAAGGAGACTTGTGCCCTCTGACAGTAATGAGAAAAGAAGACAAACCTGCTAAGAATCTGCTAAGCCTCTGCTTAGTGACCAAGAATCGTCACCCCTTGTCACATTAAGCAAAACACTTGTTATTCATAACAAGTTATTGTTATCTCTCTCTTTTTCCTTACTCTCCAAGGTCAAGAACTGTAAACTTGTTTTCATGATAACTTCTCTCAGCAGCATGCAGTATCTATGTACAGTGAACACTAGTGTCTTAGCAATTAGAATTTAAACAGCCTGTTTTGTGGAGTTTCTCCTCCTTTGATGAAAGTGTTACCACCCTATTGCTTTTCAGACTGGTATAAAGTTAAAACAACTTATTGCACATATACACACACACAGATGCACATTTGAGCTTCCAGTCAGCGCATACAAAGATGCTCAAACCAATGTTATAAAATTAGATTATTTTTATCTTGCAGATGATGGAACAGAGGCTTGGAGATATTCACTGACACATCCCAAGCTTCCATAGTTGATGAGCAGCAGAATCAACTTGGAACATGACTTCATTCCTAGAGATTTCCCTTCTCTGTCACACAGACATTTTCTGGACATTTAAATGGACCCCCAAATGTTGCTTCACTGTTATGGATCTAATGCTATAACATCCAGTTGTGTTTATTTTGAAGCAAAGCCAACAAGCACATAGACTGTAGTCAGATCCAGATCTATTTCCATCCTGCTGCTGACTCTGCATCTTCTAACCTAGAAATATAGGGAAAACACATTGAAAGAAGTTGAAGAAGTTGTTTGGCTAGAGGCAGGAGGTTTTTGCCTGAGACTAAGGGACCCAGCAGGATGAGAACTCAAACTTGCATTTTCTTCTGAGATGGGAGACAAGCTGCCTACGTCTCTGTGCACATTAATCATCAGTTGTCAATGATTGTTATTATCTTGCCATGTTCAGAGTGGCTCATAGCTTCAAATACTGTCCTAGTTTGAAGGGATTATAGGAAAGTTAACTATCTGGGATATTTACAGAAGATACCATTCAGTCTTTACAGGGTGCCATGTTGAGACTGAGCACAATATCACAATTAAGTAAATCTGCTCTAATTGGGCTTCACGCTAAATCTCTTGCGGGTGGGGTGACTAGAAATATACACAGTCTGCTTGTGCTGCCATACGGTCATGACACTTTTGCAACATATTTTTGGAATGTGACTTACAGATGCGTGGCTGGGTAAAGTGTTGGGGACTGCTCCACTGGGACAGCTAATGTCAGCCACAAATCTGTGTATCAACTTTAAAGCTGCCAAGATGGTGCTACGTGTCAACTATTCAACTCCCTGAATTCTTGGCATAAATACCAATAAGTCAAAATCAAATCTGCTTTATGAGGCATACAGATTGCCTGCCTGTTAGGGCACACATGCTTATTCAGTTATGTGTGAATAAGGACACTCTTGGTCTATTAATTATGCTTCTGAAGCTCGAGGTAAGTGGCTGGTAGAAGATGGATAGGTGACTTTATAGAATAGAGGTAGAGTAATTGTCTTGGGGTTCTTAATATGTGATTGAATAATCTGAAATATGGTATTGTTCAGCCTAATAACAGAAACTGCTATATCTGTGCTTAGTAAGGGTGACAGTTGCATGAGTCACTATCATGTTCAAAAAAAAAAAAAACTGAGCTGATTAGGAAGCTTGAATGCCACATCTCCACACATTGATGCTGTTAACAGGATGGCTGTGCATGAATTCTGATGGAAGCATCACAGTCAAGTCTAATGACATAGAGTCACAGATAGTGACTGTAAGTACCGTATGGGTAGAGTAGGTGTAGACGCAATGCACATCCACTTTACACACAGTGCAAACTGATGGGAAAAGAAGAAAAACTTAGTTCTAAGAGACAGTGGATTCTATATAAAATGCCATCATTCCTCAATAGCATCAGGGGTTAGGAAGTTTGCTGTGGGGTTGTAGCTTTTTATAATACACCTGTTGATACCTCTGTCTGTGATACCCTGCAACACTTGTTGGGGGTACATTATTTAACTGGGTATGTTCCATTTTCAAGTAACATAATGAAGTTCATTTTTGTTTATAGAAACAAAGTCCCTGAAAATCACAACATGGAAAGACCGTAAAGTTGGTTTTCACTTTCCAGTCTTCTGCAGGGCTGGAATCAGCCTTTGCAATACCAGTAAGCACCCGTTTCAGGCATGAATTTCTAAGGGGAGGGAAATCATGCCATCTTCCTTTGGGCTTTTCTTGCCTTCTTATATAGCGGTCCTAATTTGCTTTGTGATGGAAGCTATTTCCCTTTCATTCATTTCCCCATGGTGAAGTCAGGGCCAGTCCTCAGGCAGAGCTGAGAAGCGAGGACATTAATCTCCTGCCCACTGTCTTCCCTCCTTGTCCTGGGAACTCTTGTTAGGGTGTTTGCTTGGAGACAGGATGTGTGGCAGTCATTTCTACTCTGAACCTCAATGTTCTTTTCTAGTAAACGAGGAGGAGGCCATGCCCATTTGCGACAGAGGTTTATTCTATCGGCGATCGTTAACCTGAACCATATGGAATCCCACAGAAAGTTGACTGCAGATGTAATTAAAAAAAAAAAGCAGTTCAGGTGGTTCTAAAATGTACTTTTCCATCCTTGACTGATACACATCAGTGGTTCTTGGACTGTGAGCCCACCTGGGAATTTGTTGGAAGGCAAATTCTTAATTCAGAAACTTTGAAGGGAGGGACCAGCAATCTGTTTGTTAACCCATGTATTACTTTTATTTCCATGAACAAGGAAGTTTGAGGATCACTAGACCAGATAATGGACTAAGAATGTGGTCTCCTGACCACCTGGCTCAGCATCTCCAGGGAGTATCTTACAAATGCAAATTCCTGAATCCTACCTAAGATCAACTAAGTCAGAGTCTCTGGGCCTGAGGCCCAGAAATCTATGTTTTGATAAGTTACCCAGGAAATTCTAAAGTGTGTTAAAGTTGTGTACACATTAAAATCATTTGGAGGAGTTTTTAAACAATACTGTTGGCTGAACCCCTGCAATAGACCACTCACCTAGATTCTAATGTACAAACAGAACTGGGAGTTCCTGGACTAGACAATCTTTAAGTCCCTTCTAGATTCAGTTTCCATGATTTTTCACATCCTCATTCTGTTTTCCTAAATATGCATCCTAGCTTCCAACCCATGGCATACTTCACAGTCTATACCGTACTTGTTTTATTGCACACAGCCCTCGGCCTGCTGTTCATTTCATGGTAAGCATCTAATATATCCTCATTGGCTAAATCTAGTGCCTTTTACATGACTATGAGTTAAAAACAACAGATGCAACCTGAAAAGCTCGTTTCTAAGCCCAACTATCAGAAAGACTTGGTCCTGAAACATCTTCATTCCTATATCCCGTTATCTGAACATTGTCTTTCTATCACTGTGTTGAATAACACTAGCCTTCACGTTTCATTTATTCATATATTGTCTGTAATGGATTTGGAATTATTCTCCTTACCTCCAATTAAAAAAAAAAAAAAAAAGAGTAGAGTCAATGGGCAACAGGCTTTGGAGGCTCGGCTGTTAGGAATTATTTCCTGCAACTTCCCAGATCATCATCATAATAATATGCAAGCTAGGGCACATTGATGCTGACTTTCAGGTAAACCCAAGAGAAGGGCCCTAATAACAGTCTTTTAACCTAAGGTTTAAGCCAGACCCAGTGGCATCAAATAGAGAACAGCCAAAATGAGCTGCTGCAAGTGAAGTTCTGGCTGAAAAGCAGTTAAAAAAAACTTTGAGAGCTGTAGGGATATCTGACAGATTGGCAACTTGCTCTGAGCAAAAGACCGTCCACCCCCTTCCAGTTCCCAGACTCACAGCCTGCGGCTAAGTCATCAGGAATAAAATAAACAGGGAAACCGGAGAGGAAAAACAACACCCTATAACATCCATCAACAGTGGGAGCCAAAGCTACTGAAGCTGTTAAATCAACAACCATCCTTTGTGTTTGCTTTCTGTTCACTAGGGTTGCCAACTCAAGCTTGCAGAGAAATAACAGCACAATTAGAGGCAGGCAGGTTCTGGGGGAACCCAGGAAAATTCAGACCGAAACAGAGTATTTTGATGTTTAGATTGAAATCTACTGTTGGCTAGGAAAGAGGTATTTATTGTGTCTGAAGACAATAATACTATTTATTATCCACCCAGCAATTATGGTCACAAAGCTGCTCAAACAGTAGCAGGCTATTTCAGTTAGAGAGAAAGGACCAAGACATTGCTGGCAGCGTTGCTGGGGATATGGACTCTGGTTTTCCCTGGTTTAGTGGACTATGCGCTTTTGCTGGTGTCATCGAAGAAGTGAAGAAAATTTGCTGCTTCTTCAGGGCGGAGGACATATGTCCCATACTCTCTGCAGGAAAGCCTCAGATACTCAGGCCAGAAATGCAATTGTGAGAGGATTTGCCACATGGGTTGGCCTTGTTACAAGGGCACAGATTATCTGGGCAATTCTAAGCAGATGCAATAGAAAGTCCAGTGGAAGAGTCAGGCAAACTGAGACGTCCTCTTTTTTTTTTCTTTTTTCTTTTTTAAAGCTTTATTGAAATATAGTTGATTTACAGGGTTGTGATAATTTTTGCTGTAAAACAAAGTAGTTCAGTTATACATGTATACACATCCATTCCCTTTCCCACATAAATTATCACAGAATTTTGGGTAGAGTTCTCTGGGCTATACAGCAAGTCCCTATTGGCTAATTATTCCATATACCTCAGTGTGCAAATGCTAATCCCTAAGCCCCAGTCAATCCCTCCCCCTCCTACTTGTCCTCTTTGGTAACCATTAATTTTTTCAAAGTCTCTGAGTCTGTTACTGTTCTGCAGATAAGTTCATTTGTATCCTTTTTTAGATTCCACATATAGGTGATAGCATATAATGTTTGTCTTTCACTGTCTAACTTCCCTTAGTATGGTAATCTCTAGGTCTATCCATGTTGCTGCCAATGCCATTATTTCATTCTTTTTTATGGCTGAGTAATAACCCATTGCATATGTGTACCATGTCTTTATCCATTCATCTGTCAATGGACAAATAAGTTGCTTCCATATCATGGCTATTATAAATATTGCTGCAATGAACAATGGAATGCATGTATATTTTCAAATTACGGTTTTCTCCGGATGCCCAGGAGTGGATTTTCTGGACCATATGGTAGTTCTAGTTTCTATTTTTAGTTTTTTGAGAACCTCCATACTGATTTCCACAGTGGTTGCACAAATTCCCATTCCTACCAACAGCGTAGGAGGGTTCCTTTTTTCTCAGGGTTCTTGATTGAGTTAAGTCCATTCCATTTGGGGCCTGGGTTTCCCCATTCCTGTTATTCTAGGAAACCAGAACCAAAGTCTTTCCCAGATTTTAGGCGTCACATCTTTTACAGATCGCAGCTCCTTCTGGCTTTTTATTTTCATTGATTCTACCTGTGTATCTGTTTTTCTCTTTAACGGTAACTATTCTACAATCCCAAGCTCTCTAGTCTTCCGTACAGAGTAAGTAATGTTTCTAAACATTTCTGCAAACTCATAAAAGTCAGGATATACCTCTAGGTGGGCCACCCTAGGTGTATGTTGTAGTAGTTTATACATACCAGGTAGGTGTAGGTGTTAGTAGGTGACGTTAATCAACCACGGAGTTTGAGGCCAGCTTTCAGTGTTGTCCTGAGGAAAGGGCAGGGTCTCCTCAGTGGACCCAAGGATGAGACCACCTCAAATGCAAACACCAGTACAGAATCTGATGGATTATATGATTCAGACAAACAGCAAACCTCTTCTAGCCTTTCCCATTTAATGACTTTTAAAGCAGGCAAGAAAACCAATGGTGCCATAGTCTACATATTGCTTCATTTAGCAGTGTTCTTTTGTTTGGGGCAATAAATGCGGTAGATGGGTGAACTGCATGCCAATAAAATAAACAGCCTTGGATAAACCTGACACTATCCACTGAAAAGACATGGAGGAGCTTGTTTATCTGCAATGGGCATGAGTTCCAAGCTTTTGAAGAAGCTAGGGCTTCTGGCAAATCAGGAAAAAAAAATATATCAACCATTACCCTGTCCCCTAATTTTCCTGACAGTCAAGTTTGTCTCAAGATGCTAATTTTTAGCATATGGGTCTGCCAGTATTTCCTCCAGCCCTCTTTGGTGACCCCTTTTCCAGGCAAAACCTAGAGGTTAACTAGTAAACAATCATTAGTGCCTGAAAGTTGACCTGAGCTAGCTGAAAAAAAGTCCTGAAATGATCTGAGCTTCTTTATTCCCTGTCAGGAAAAAGCTCTATGATTCAATATGAATTCCCATAGTTCTTACAACCCCCATTGGAATTAATATTTAATCAACAGAGCAGTTGCCTTTTTATTTCATCATGGAGAAGTTTCAATAAAATATAATAGTGTTACATTGTAATGAATGACAAACACTGGTGAATTTTCATTTAAAATCAATAAGTTGAACTAAGTAGTTGTTTCATAACTGATGGGTCATCTCAACTTAATGAACAGTAACTAAAAACGTATTAAATAAATGCCTGGCATACAGAAGGGAGGCAAAGCGAAAGGCTAATTATTGCCCCACTAGGCTTTATGATCCTCAAAGAGAGAGCTGTATTTTGTTCTTTTGTTCCGTAGCCAATGCCCAAAACAATACTGAGAAGGTAGTGAGTACCCAATGAATGCTTACCAAACCTAATAAATTAATAATCAATGTGTAGGGGTTCCTGTCGTGGAACAGCAGAAATGAATCTGACTAGGAACCATAAGGCTGCGGGTTCCATCTCTGACCTCGGTCAGTGGGTTACGGATCTGGCGTTGCCATGAGCTGTGGTGTACCTTGCAGATGCGGCTTGGATCTGGTGTTGCTATGTCTGTGGCTGTGGCTGGCAGCTGTAGCTTCAGTTTGACCCCTAGCCTGGGAAACTCCATATGCTGCGAGTGCAACCCTAAAAAGAGAAAAGAAAAAAAAAAAAGGAAAGAAAGAAAGAAAAAAAATCAGTGTGTAGGAGGAAGTTTTCCTGTAGAGGAAAGAAAGCAGCACTTGACTCATCGTGGCCGCCTTTTGGTGGATGGTCCTGATCACAGCAGACTGGATAGACATGATGTTTTCCTTTCCTAAATGTTTATAATAATGATTCTCCAATTTAAGTTTGCAGCAGAATCACTTGGGGAGTTTACCAAACTCAGATTCCTGGGCCTGACTTCCAGCATTTTTGATTCAGTTGGTCTGAAGCCCTAAGAATTTGCATTTCTACGTTCCCAGACGATCTGATCCTACTTTTCTGGGTACTGCACTTTGAGCATCATTGCTTTAGAGCATGGCAGTGCCCTAAACCACAGAGGCAGTTTCCATTTATTTATTTACAAGGGAATTCTTCCTTAGAACCTACATAGAAAGCATGTGGGGAGCATTTACTGACTATGTAATGATGCCAGCCTCAGTAAGGGGGTACCTCAATGGCTGGGGTTCATAGGGATCCTTCACCTATGAAGGGCAACATGTAAGTTTTTCTGTTAGCCTTTTCTTTTTTCTTCTTACTTCATATGATGAAGAATTGCCATTAGAGTCCTACCAGACGTACATAAATTTCTTTGGGAATCTAACATTGTCTGTTGCTGATGCTGCCCACAGTTACTCTAGCTGTGGGTCTGATTCATGGGCCCTTCACACAGGGTTGCTGTCAAGATAACAACAGCACCTGTTGCCTTGAGAGCTTGCCAGAGGTGTCAGCTCTCCACCTTTGCATGTAATTTTTTGTTGTGGTTGCTCTTCCAATTAAGCCTCCACAGCTGTATTTGTCTTAGTTACAAACTGTTAATTTTGAGTGAGTCTGGATATCACTGATTATGCTGAACATGGACCTTCTAATTTGCTTTGAAAAATATGGAAAAAATCCTTCACTATGAAAAGAGAGGATAAAGTAGCCATGCATTTTGATTTGGTGATTTGCTTGCTTTTCAGTAATGGGACTGGGCTTCAAGGCCTCATCAGTAGCTTCTTATCTGGTTTCCTTCGGCAATAGCAATGATTGTAAAGTTTTTGTTTGTTTGTTTGTTTGTGTGTTTTAACTTCAGGGATACACACATTGGTAAGAGAAGAGTACAGAACTCATTGATTGATCCAGTTTGGTAGGTAGTGGATTCTGCAAACTTGGCCCCATTACCTACATTCTCTTAGCAAGGTTAAATTATATTTAATGAGCTCCATATTTGAAAGTTTCTTTTTTTCTAATGGCCACACTTGCAGCACATGGAAATTCCCTAAGCTAGGGGTCAAATCAGAGCTGTAGCAGCAGGCCTACACAACAGCTGCAACAATGCGGGATCTGAGCAGCATCTGTGACCTACCCAACAGTTTCTGGCAGTGTCAGATCCTTAATCCACTGAGCAAGGCCAGGGACTGAACCCCCATCCTCATGGATACTATGTCGGGTTCTTAACCCACTGAGCCACAACAGGCACTCCTTGAAAGTTTACTTCTAGGCATCCTAGAACTAGTTATACCTGCTGATCTTTTCTCTCCTTGAAAAATTTGATTTATTCTTCAAAGAAAAGTTCATTTCTCTTTTCAGTGTCCATTATGAACTCTTGGGTCTTACTCTCTCAAATGTTCATCTGACACTCCATTCTACGCTACTCTGTGATGTCCTGTATATTGTAATTTAACTTTGTGTGTGTGTGTATATATATATACACATATACACACACACATATGCATATATATTTATTTGTGTGTATATATATATATATATATTTGTGTGTGTGTATATATATATATATATATATATATATATATATGATGCCTCATCAATTAGATCGCAAACTTGTTCATTCATATTTTCTTTCAGGACATTCTTATTCAGTATCTGCATGTATAAAAACCACAACTGATGCTGGTAGAATATGAAGAAGCAGAATACATGGTCTTATATTCAGGCTCTTCAGGAATTTATGATCTAATAGTAAAGCCAAGCTGTATACATATTTACCCCCACCACACCCACACAAATACCAAAATACAGTAACTTTCATTAACAACAGGACATCGATTAAGGGTGATATAGTTAAGGTCTATATAAGTCTTTATTTTCCCACTAGGCCTACATATTGTTTTATAAACAATAGGCACTAAATACATTAATTATCCTCATGTCCATATAAAGTATGCCTTTTCTTGTTAAATATGTCTATGTAAATTTCTTTTTGGAGAATGAGGGATGGGCAGACTTATTATCATGAAGCCCAGCCTAATTTTCTATCTCCTTTGCTTGTTTGTTCTCATACCACATCCCATATGAACCCAAGCTGCTGATCTCTGCATTATTTCTGAAACATTATGTTGTTTTGAGATGCACACTTGGCTTTCCTTGCCTATCGAATTCCTGCTTCATCCTCAAGGCCTACCTCAAATGTCAAACCCTCTGAGTAGCTTCCTTAAACATCTAGAGAGAGATTTCTATCCCTTCCATGTATCATTAATCATTTCTATGATTACATTAGTTATAATATTTTATTACTGTTATTTATTCATTTCAGATAGTTATTTAAATGCTCATTTTGCTCATTAGATTCTGCATTCCCAAATGTTGAGGACCTTGTCTTATTTGTATGATTATTTCTATCACTTCTAAGACAGTGCATCTAGCCCATAATTGACTAGCTCACTATATCTTTGTGGAATGAGTATGAGAATTCATTTATTCAATAAATGTGTGAATAGACAACTAGTCTAAAAGCAATAAATCAGTAAATATTTGTTAGACAAGTGAATGGGTAATAAACAAATACATCAGTGCCAAAATACCATGCTACAGTTTCTTCTGATCATATTTTCATGTTGTGATGGAAATATATTTGAAAGTATCATATCCATCAATAGCAGTTCAGAGCTCAGACCAGATGTGTGAAATTAATCCCAAACCCAAATATACCTGCTTTTGTTTTGATGCTTTTCAACCTGAATAGAGAGCAAATAACATCAATCCTGATTCCAATTCATAAGGGTAGCAAAGAATATAAAACATAGATTTGCATTGTGCCAAAACTGCCGATCAGTAGCATTGGCAGCCACTAAGAAATGTGCATAACTTTTCTGGAACACTAGAATTTCCTAAAAAACTCCTTATAAATGAAGCAAGGTTTTAGGAGGAGAAATAGAATCTCGTCTCTCAAAAAATAATGTGTCAAAAACTTGTTAGTCCAACTGAATGATATATGTAATTCAAAAGTGGATGAACTCTGGTGCCTCTTGGAACGCCTAAGAAAGGGTTAGTAACTGGACTGTGGAAAGTTTAGCAGAAGTTCAATATGCTTTACCAAAGAGTGTTATATAACTCTGACCACATTCCTGTGACGATCGTGAATTTACATGACTTTGAACATGGCAAAGTCAAACCTCCCTGTTTCCCGCTTCTGCTCAGCACTTTCATCACCCAGTTAGTTACATCTCAACTTAGAACCCCATGCCTTTACCGTCCCGAGTAAAGATGGAGGGAAATTCACATTTGAACCCCATAATGACCCTGAACAAAGCTCACCTTCATCAGGTCAACTGACAACGGAGAAAAACATTCACGTGCTCTGAGGAAGCCGCTACCAAGCTGTGACTTAAACATTTCTGGGAACTGCTGACTTAGCCTACTCCCTCTATAGCTAGCTAGCTACCTTTAGAGCAGAGAATTGGTGAAAAACGGTCCCTTCCTCTGCATTTGTTTTTTAATGATTTGTCTAAGGTACATTGGTCCATATGGTCTGAGCAGTGATAACTGGAGGCTCTAATTTTGAATGTTGCTCTAAATCTGAGAGCAGTGTATTATGCTTATTTACCAGGAAAGGAAAAGGTATCCTGAGTTAAAATTTCACTATCTTCGATTTTAAGAAGGCTTAAAACCGGCCTCGCTGAAGTGCTTCCGAAAGAGGATGTAGCTTTTCTCTCATACGTTATTTTCCCTACTCTATAAAAGCACAAAATTCTTTCCAGTTATTTTCCTGATCAATTCTGTTACATTTTTCTTTCTTTTTTTCTTTTCATGGCTGCACCTGCAGCATATGGAAGTTCCAGGGCCAGGGGTCAAATTGGAGCTTTAGATGCAGGCCTACGCCACACCCACGGCAACACCAGATCTAAGCTGCGTCTGCAATCTACACTGCAGCTTGCATCAATGTCGGATTCTTAAACCCTGAGCGAGGGCAGGGATCGAACCGGCATCCTCACGGAGCCTGGTCCTTAACCTGTTGAGCCACAATGGGAACTCCCAATTATATTTTAAGAGTAAAACATCTTTTTAGAAGGAAATTCCAATGTATAATGTAATACTTGTAGGACATAAACTTTAACTGAAAATGGTTGATTTGAAATTGTCTTCTGGAAAGCAAGTGCACTCCTTGTCAAGGGTTGCCCATCATTTTCAGCGTAGGTGGACAAATTTGCGTGCTGCTTGCTGCTTTAGAAGTCCTTTTCTTCCATATTAACTGAAATAACAACTTGATGTTAATGGCATATATGTCAGAATTTATCCTGAAGGAGGGAAAAGATGATAATTTACCCTTCTGAACATTTTAAGCAGATTTGGAACTGTGCACATGGTCTGATTTGGTTTGGGTGGTCAGAATCCATTCTACTGGCAAGAGTTCCTTTGAGTAAATGATGTGTAGACATGGGCTCTGGTGGCCCATTTTCAGCTTCCTGAAATCCATTCTACCAACTGACTTTACACATTGTATTGTTCTCTTTGTCATACTTTCTATTCTCTCTGTTTTTAAGCACCCCAAAGACATACACATCAAGTGTACTGTGATTTGAAAATTTCAATGAATTATTATTCCACCTCCTCTTTTAGGAGTTGGCTCCAGTCCCGAACCCTCCTACTAAAAGGTTTTTACATATTCCTTTTAACTTTCTTTTAAAAAGCAAACTGATTTTTTTTTCCTGTTGTATTTTAAATTTTGAAATGTGTAACTAATGAGACTAATTCCCCTATCTCCTTTCTTTTGCACTTCCTTTATATCCCACACTTATGGAATAGAATCATTATTAATTAGTTAATATTTGTAAGAAGTCTGCAAGAAAGAATTGAGTGATAATAGAGCAGAGAAAACGGGCTGCTGGTAGAAGGAACACTAATGAATGTTAATCCTGAATGCTCACACAGTGTCTTTTGTCTTCAAAGTTGTTGAAAGAAGCACTATATGATCGTTCTATAGGATGATGACTAAAGCAGTATAGTCAGTGTCCAAGTTTCCCTGCAGCAAACACAGAAGCTCAATTACCGGGTACAGACTACACTGATGATGTATGTACTTCTTGTACAGAGGGGGTGACGTGAGACCATATCACCTAACGGAAGGATTTGGTGAAGGAAACAGGCACAGTTGGTCACATGTGGCCATTATTTTGGATATGGCTCAAAATTTGGGATGTGGCATATGTAAAAAGAAAAGTTGGCTAATAGCCTAGGTATCAGAAACAAGGTTCTGAAGAATAAGGCATTGGGAAAAGTTTTGAGGCTGGAGAAGAAGCGCTTGGCTATTTCATTTTTTTTTTTTTGAGGGTTTTAGGCACATGTTTCCTAATGCTTTCTTTTTTCTCAATTTTATTGAAGTGTAGTTGATTTACAATGTCATGTCAATTTCTGCTGTACAGCAAAGTGATTCAACTATGCATATACCCATAGCAATTCCCATATTTGTTATCATAGAATATTGAGTAGATTTTCCAGTGCTATACAGCAGGTCCCTGATGATCATCCATTTCACATATGATATTATGCATATGCCAGTCCCAAGCCCCTATCCCTTCCCCCACCCTCCTCCTTTAGTATTCATAAGTTTGTTTTCAAAGTTTGTGAGTCTGTTTTGTTTCATAAATAAATTCATTTGTAACATTTTTAAAATTTCCACATTTAAGTGATATCATATGATATTTGTCTTTCTCTGTCTGACTTACTTCATTTAGTATGATAATCTCTAGGTCCATCCATATTACTGTCGATGGCATTGTTTCATTCCCTTTTTGTGGCTGAGCAATACCCCATTGTACAAATGTACCACATCTTCTTCACTCATTCATCTTTCAATGGACATTTAGATTGATTCCGTGTCTCGGCTATTGTAAATAACTCTGCAGTGAACACTGAGGTACATGTATCTTTTCAAATTATGTTTTTCTCCAGACATAGGCCTGGGCATGGGATTGCTAGATCATATAGCAGTATGGTAGTTCTATTTTTAGCTTTCTGAGGAAACTCCATACTGTTTCCGATAGGGCTTGTACCAATTTACATTTCCATCAACAGTGTAAGAGGAATTCCTTTTCTCTGCAACCCCTCTAGCCTTTATTGTTTGCAAACTTTTTGAGGATGGCATTCTGAGTAGTATGCGGTGATACTTCGCTGTAGTTTTAATTTGCATTTCTCTAATAATTAGTGATGTTGAGCATCTTTTCATGTGCTTTTAAAGTAAAATTGATGTAGCTAAGCCTCCAAAAAATGCTATTATGACACTCTATGCCAGGTGTGCCAAATCTGGGTGGCATACCGTGGGTTAGTCTTTGTCCCTGCCTCCTAGGGAACTGTCTCCCAGTAAAGGAGGCAGAAACAAGGGGAAGCTGACCAGCACTGACGCTTTTTACTTCCTTCCAATGGTTCTAAGTTCTTCACTATTCCTGTCATTCAGAGGGCAGCCCAGCTTCTTGAGGATATAGAATCATATTCAAGAAACAGGTTATCATCCCAATTATGTTCTAATTCACCCTAGAGTGTATTTTAACACCTCTCTTAAATTGGCCAAAACATGTGAGGCATGATTCCAGAGGAGACAATATAATAAAAAAATCCTATTTATTATCCCTATCCTCATTTTCCCCCATGTTGCTTATAATTCTTCACTAGACTTTATGGAAGACTGATGAGAAGCAAATGACACAGAATATTCCTCAGGAAAGACCAACTAAGGAGGGCAAGAGGAAGCAATGCTTTTGTATTTTCCCCTGATGTTCAAAGCATAACCCTTCCCTAAATAATGCATTTGCTGCTAATTCAATAACACAGATCACGCTTGAGAAGAACCTTCTTGACAACACTTGAGGTCCATCCTTGTGCTCTTAAAAATGGGCCTCCTTTAATGTATATTGTCACTGTGCTGTGCACTGGGAGACAGCATTATTTGGAATTCTCTGTGTCACTAGACATTACGTGGTGCTTTAGTCATGGACAATTAGTAAACGTTGACCCTCATTGTGATTTACACTGTATTTCACAGGCTCCAAATAGCCATTTTCTGGAAGAACAAAACTGTTTTTCAACATGCCAGGTCTTCTGAGTAAACAGAAGATTCTTCCTACTTTGAAGGATAGGAGGTGGGATCCTTGAAGACAGAGGTACAATGAGACACGAACTTATCAGGCCAAAATACGATGCAAGTTCATTATTTCCTGCCATCTGGAGACATCATTTATCATGTATTAAGGAGGGCAGTGGTTATGTTCATCATGTAGACTTTTAATAAATTGAAAACAGAAGACATCATTAGGCAACTCATCCTTCCATGGGTCAGGCTGTGTTTCCCTGAAGAGTACGGGTTAGTACTATGAAGAATAGTCATCTGGGGATGATCAGCATCTGACACTTGAACCTGAAAGAGGACATGAGTTTAAGTGATGTATTTTAACGATACCCCTCTTTCCACCTAGAGTGCACATTTCTGTAATGCTAAAAATGTTGAGATCATATTTGTACAACTGTGAAACTGGTAGAGAAAAAATCTTTCCTAGAGCATAACACAGAAAACCTGTGTTATTCTATCACTCTTCCTACAATGGAAAGACAAGGAGTGACATTCCCTGATCTTTTTTTTTTTTCTCTTAATGGATTTTATTTCAATTATAGGTGTACATAAATCATCACAAGTCAATTTTACAGATTTTGTATCCCAAACCCCCAGTGCATCCCCCCACCCCCCCAGATTGTCTTATTTGAAAAACCAAGGTTTTCCAAAGTCTGTGAGTCATTGTCTGTTCTGTAAGAAGGCTCATTGTGTCTTTTTAGTTTCCACATGTAAGCGGTAGCATTGGGTGTTGCTGTCTAATTGTCTGACTGGTTTCACTTTGCATGATAATTTCTAGGTCCATCCATGATGCTATAAATGTTGGTAATTCGTTCCTTTTAATGGCTGAGTAACATTCCATTGTGTGTATGTACCATATCTTCCCTATCCACTC